>CM055265.1:59767284-59792641 GCA_029237695.1 Conchocele bisecta | reverse complement strand
TAAAATCAGGAAAAATCACTTTGTAGTACTTTTTCACAGACCAAAAACCTCATGGGCATATTACAAAAAAATTCATATAAGCTTTATTTTGAAGGTATTTTCATGTAGTGTTAGTGTGCCAAGTTTCATTTTCTTTATGAAACTCCTTCTTGGAGAACAACTAGCTACGTTTGACACTCGCGAATGGGCCTCGCATACGTATGTTATGTATGGACCAGGTTTGTTGAACAAAACTGGAGTCCACAAATTCCCTTGCCAGTAAAGTACTACTTGGCTATACTAATGTAGCGTGTTTATAAATTAAATCTAGGGCAGTAGGATATGTTGCCTCATGTTCCTCGATGATCTTTATCCATCCGATGAAAAGATTCACTACATACAGTGGCAAACAACAGACCGTACAACACGTGAAGACCATAGCAAGTCATTGGATGAGTTCATAGAAACTCTTGTTCATAGAACCGACCAACTCACTGCCCACCACTACATAGCTAAGTACCAATCTGCATTTCTCTCAAATTTGAAACAAGAACTCAAACCTGACGAGGCGAGTATAATCATAGACTTTGCAGAGAACTAAAGTTTTGTTGTTCAGGATGCGGCCCAAGGTTTTCATTGGAACAATAATCAGGCAACACTTCCATCCATTTGTTGTGTATTACAAGAAGGATGACCAAACAGCTCATGCTAGCATGTGTGTCATTAGTGACCACTTACGCCATGACATGATTACAGTTCACCAATTTATGTATGATGTGTTGAATCACATGAAACAAGTTCTCTGCCCAGATGAAACGAAAGTCTACTACTTTTCAGATGGAGCAGCATCACAATACAAAATATTTAAGAACTTCTCTAATCTTGTCTATCACGAAGATGATTTTGGTATGTGCGCAGAGTGCCATTTCTTCGCCACAAGCCATGGCAAAATGCCTGTGATGGAGTTAGGGGCACAGTGAAACGAGAAGCAGCAAAGGCCAGTCTACAGGCAAACCAAAACAGGTCACATTCTTACTCCTAGGGATCTTTATGAGTGATTTTAGGAGGATGTCATGTGATAGCTAATGAACACAGAGTTCTAATATTCAGGAATTACAGAGCCAGTAGGACCAGCTTTCAGAGTTAAAAAAAATTGGCGGTCTATATGAAGTACAAGTATCTCATCTAGGTCCTTAAACGTGGCTGCTCGCAAAATTAAAAGACATAATTTGGACATTTCAAATGCATCTGGGCAATTGTTATCATAATTAATCATTGTTTTTTTTATTTATATCAAGTCTACATATCATTGTTTACCACAGAAAATTGCATTGCTCTATGTACTGTATTAGCAAAGAAATTGGGGTACTGGAATTGTCAAAATATAAGAAGGCAGCAATTTTTGGACAAAATGAGGCACATACCATGCACAGTAAAATGGCCACATCTCAAAAAGTACTTGGACCACAGCGCTCAAACTTTGGATTTTTCAATTAATATGGCTATAGAACAGTTGGTAACAAATTCAGGAAAATCCAAGACCGAAGAGTGTGGGGCATTCGTTGATTTGATATGGAATGACCCAATATTTACATCGAAGTAAATTATAATCAGCCCTGAAATTAGAATTAGCTGTTGATATGCCGTTAAACACCACTAAATAAAGAAACAAATTGATAATAAAATGTAGGAACATAGTCGAGGATTCCATGGAAGCAACCCTGCAAGATAATTGTACAGACATAATAATTAACTATACAGACATAATAATTGCACAACAATAACATACCGTATAATTGGTTATTTTCACAGACGCAATTGTTCGCGAATATATCAGTTTAAATTTTCACGATTGTAATTTTAGAGTTCAATTTGAAAATACCAAAAAAACAATAATACTTTTGTCATGAATAAACACTGCAAATCATCCACACAAGACGTGTCAGATGGAGTAACTCACTGGATCTATGCATTGCAATGAGAGTTAATTAAGAAGAATGAGTGACACTTAGGTGCACTACACTCAGAATCCTAATAGTATGCCAAAATGTCTGCTCAGCAGGTCGGTCAGTTGTCCTGTCCATGTTTTGCATTTAATGATTTGTGAAATTTTATTTCATTATTAATATGATGAATGATAACAGCTGCGATAAGCTTTATGTTGGGATTAAAAAAGACAAATATTCACAAATCTATTGTTAGCGTTTCAGATCGCACGCGAATAAAACGAAAGTTGGTTACTTGTGAAAAATTCCAGTTATACGGTATGTACACTTTAATTATTTAAGTCACAAACTATGTACACCACAAATGATAAATAGCTATTTAAGTCACAAAATATGTACACCACAAATGATAAATAGCAAACAATATTACGGAGCTACATGTATGTTTTACAATTTTCAATTGTTACAGCGCTAATAACAATAACAAAATTCTCCATTTCTAGTTGCCAACAAACAGATGAAAAGTCATGCAGAGCATGTTATTAGCCGATAAAATCAGGGTTCAATATATGTCCACATTTTAGTAGTTACGGAATCTCAGGGAAAAGTGAAAGAAGTGTTAATTTCCTCCCCAACCAAATTCTGCCAGCTATATTAAGCTATCATTAATATATGATCATAGCAATACTCATGGTAGTCAAATGTAAACAATATTATTCCAGTTGAAATAATTAACCTTTGAATATAGGTGAAGGCACTTAGCATTACACAAATATATAGCAAGTCAACCGAAATCTCATAACCAATTTTTGGCGGCCATCTTGAAAATATGATAATTATATACTGAAAATTAGTGTAGTTTATGTAAATTCTTTAATATATCCATCAGAAATGTTTTGTTAACTTACACCAAGCATAAAGTTCAATGACCTTGAAATGACCTTCAACACCTGGATTTTTTGGAAACCTTATACATTCAAGTTTATAAAAACACCGGGTGCCATAAATTAACACGAGGTGCCGGAATCTTATATAAAAATATACCTACAATTGCCCCTGGACTAGAAGGCAAACCGCCTAACGTTAGTTTACCGCCTAACTTTAGTTTACCGAACTCTTGTATGGAAAACGTTTATTTATAGCCAAATTGTGTTATTTCGCTATATTTAAAGTTTTCAACAGAGATAATGGCCAAAAATGAAAACTTATCCGGTTGATGTAATTTGGAAGTGATACAACAAATTTCGCGTTTATAGATTATCGAATATAGGAGAAAAGGGTGGTTACAAACTTTTTCACAAACCAATGGATAACCAATATATAGCCTATAAATAGATCGGCTAATAATAACCCCGTGACATTACAAGTCACATTTTCAACAGGCATACAATAAAATGGACAAAAATTATTGACGGCACTAACAACTTCATAACTATCAATATTTACAAGTTACAATGTCGCAGACAATATATTGAAATACTTTGCGTTAGAAAACAATTGAATGCCAAAATAATTAATTTAAATTAAAATACCATAAATTATAAGTTACATCTTCTTTCAACGCGATCGACACTATACTTTGACACTATAAGGTAGTATTAAATTATTCAATACCATTTTTATATTAGAATGATGTTCATTTGCTAGCTTTGTGCAAATCAATGCATAGGAGTGTATATCAGACTGTTTTAAAGGCAAGCAACATGTTAATCAGTTCTGGATTAACTTTATATTGGGCAATGTATAGCAACTCCTGTCTGACATGAAGGTCCTTAGTCTTAAAATATATACACTAATACTCTCATAGAGCTACAATGGGTGATCAAAAATTATGTGGACTTTTTCCATAGTTGTTTATTACAAAGTGTAGAATCAAAACAGTTCACACAAATGTACATCTAGCAATTGTGCGCAAGTTGACATATTCACATTTAAAAAGGCTTGAACATTGCACTTTATATGTGCATTTCTGTATCCATAGTAACGAGGCACCGGCGCAACAAAATATTCAAATGTCTTGTTCTGCAAGTGTATACTATAAGGTATAGAATATGACCAGAACATTCCACTGAACGTTGTCGGCCGCCAGTAATCAGTCATATTAAATGTTTCTATTATTTTAGATGTCATGATGCGTTTAGTAATAAACTGATCAGCGATTTGAAAGTGGTCGCTAAATGTTATAACGCAGAAAACGACGTCATCATAATGGCCAGAAGCCAGTGCAGTGTGGATCTAGAGAAAATCACAATGCAAACTCTACAGTTGATGAAACATGAAATTTAAACCCATCATTGAACATCGATTTGTATACCAGATGGTGTAATTTGAACTTCTGTATCACATAAAATGTTCAATATGCATGTATAGCAAAAGTCCACGTATTATTTTATCACCACTTGTATATGTAACAAGCACCACTGGATGCCACAGAACATTTGAATAATACTGCATCTTACAAACCGACGCCTGACAAGGACAACTCGGATAAAAATGTAGTGTCAGCACCTTCATTGCTACAATATTATATATGTACACTATCATCTACATGTATGTGTAACAAGCACCACTGGATGCCACAGAACTTTTGAATAATACTGCATCTTACATACCGATGCCTGACAAGGACAACTCGGATAAAAATGCAGTGTCAGCACCTTCATTGCTACAATATATGTACACTATCATCTACGTGTAACAAGCACCACTGGATGCCACAGAACATTTTAATAATATTGCATCTTACATACCGACGCCTGACAAGGACAACTCGGATAAAAATGCAGTGTCAGCACCTTCATTGCTACAATATATGTACACTATCATCTACGTGTAACAAGCACCACTGGATGCCACAGAACATTTGAATAATATTGCATCTTACATACCGACGCCTGACAAGGACAACTCGGATAAAAATGCAGTGTCAGCACCTTCATTGCTACAATATATTATGCTCTCAATACAAGATATATCACCAGAGGGTGAAGGACAAAATATTAACACTATCATCTACATGTAACAAGCACTACTGGATGCCACAGAACATTTTAATAATACTGCATCTTACATACCGATGCCCGACAAGGAAAAGTCAACTACAACAAGGAATAGTTTGTTCGTAACATTAATTTGGTATATGGTATGTCCAGTAGTGATTCCGTATTTTCAATAGCAATTCAATTCACAACAATATAGTATGTATTTGAATTTATACTGCATATTACATACCGACGCCTGACAAGGACAACTCGGATGAAAATGCAGTGTCAGCACATTCATTGCTACAATATATTATGCTCTCAATACAAGATATATCACCAGAGGGTGAAGGACAAAATATGTACACTATCAACTACATGTAACAAGCACCACTGGATGCCACAGAACATTCGAATAATACTGCATCTTACATACCGACGCCTGACAAGGACAACTCGGATAAAAATGCAGTGTCAGCACCTTCATTGCTACAATATATTATGCTCTCAATACAAGATATATCACCAGAGGGTGAAGGACAAAATATTAACACTATCATCTACATGTAACAAGCACTACTGGATGCCACAGAACATTTTAATAATACTGCATCTTACATACCGATGCCCGACAATGAAAAGTCAACAACTACAACAAGGAATAGTTTGTTCGTAACATTAATTTGGTATATGGTATGTCCAGTAGTGATTCCGTATTTTCAATAGCAATTCAATTATCAACACAATATAGTATGTATTTGAATAATACTGCATATTACATACCGACGCCTGACAAGGACAACTCGGATGAAAATGCAGTGTCAGCACATTCATTGCTACAATATATTATGCTCTCAATACAAGATATATCACCAGAGGGTGAAGGACAAAATATGTACACTATCAACTACATGTAACAAGCACCACTGGATGCCACAGAACATTCGAATAATACTGCATCTTACATACCGACGCCTGACAAGGACAACTCGGATAAAAATGCAGTGTCAGCACCTTCATTGCTACAAAATATGCACACTATCATCAGATTTCGGTTCACGTGTGCATAGATCATCCCTGTGAAGTTGGACCAACATCAGCCCAGCGGTTCGGGAGTTGTTTGAAAATGTGGACGGAAAGCAGTAACAATAGCTCACTTGATCCTATAGCTCAGGTGAGCTAAAATGAGTTTTGACTCCATGAAAACTTCTGTTGAAGTGGTAAATATATTTACAAGGCTATTAAATTAATACAAAATATGTTATGACATACCGAGTTTCGACATTATACGAGGGCCAGTCAAAAAATTCTGATACAGAGGATGCAACTTGTGAATGCTCGGACATAAAATATTTTTCAACACATAGTTGAAATGAATTGGGCATTAAACGTATAAATTTGTAGGCATTTAGACATATGGTTCTTATATAATACAAATTATTTTCTAATTAGCAACACATACACAAATATATGGTAACTTGTAGGGGTGGACCGATAGTATCAATGCATCGGTAGATCGCGGTACATATCTTCACGATACATGTATCGTGATACCCTGCCAACATCGATAGTTGACGATAAGCTACATTGTAATTATTAAATCATAAAATATGTGTTATTAGAGTTGGAATTTATCAAAACAGTTGACTAAACTCGGCTAATTTTTTACGTTAATGATTGTGTCTCATCGCCACATGCGATCGTATACGTAGTCAGTACTGACCTCATGCATGTCGGTGAAAGACGGCATCTCTAAATTTATCGAAATTATTCGTAAAGAGTGAGCTTGTTATGTGCGCGGTGCAAAAATGTCCTAGGATGTTGCACCTACAAATCCGAAGATTCCGAAACGTGTTCATTTATTGACCGTATCTATTTGTCGAACCTCGGTCAGTTCGTCCCACTACTATAGGGCCATTATTTATCCAACACATTGAATACCGGAGATACCCAACTCTAGTAACTTCCCTTCATCATTGGCAACATTTAACGTAGTATTGTCAGCATGGTTGAGAAGTCGTGAGCAATTTGTTACCTATCTTGTTAATAGTTCATGCCTTGTTTAAATTTGTATTGCACCAGAATAATATTTAATGTTGATATCACAGACCATCTTTTCTTAATATGTAGGCAAGAAATGAAGATGATTACTCAATAAATGCAAACGGTACAACCTCCATATCATAATTTTTTGAATGGCCTTCTACATTAAATGTACAGATAACAGTAGATCATTATGGCTGGTCAGGATTTACCAATACACATAAGGGCACCAGCAGAGTTTTGCAGCAGAGACTAGCAGATCTACCAATCGAAGTCACCACCATCATTAGCATCCTCCGTAGCATCATCACAAGGTGCTACTTCGTAGGTGGACAGGAAAGACCTATAATCAGCTGGCAATTGATCCCGACAAATGGCACACCATACCTTGCCAACTAATTGCAGGTCCTTCACCCTTAGAACAAGTTTGGTGACGAAAGTGCATTGATCCATACATTTTCGAACATCCCAACTTGTTCCAAGGACACTGTCCATACTGCCTATATTATGTTTGCTATGGGAGTACTCAACTCTATGTGTCCGATCCATGTTGAGTACTTCCATGTCAAACTCTAGACAGACAGTGCCAAGGGAAAAATATCTGCGAAAGGACTTGGATTTCAATCCAAGCTTAATTTCCTTCCGCAAATGTTTTCCCAGCAATGCCCTCCGCAGCCCCATTCTGACGTGCACAGAAGAATTCCTAATGATGGCAGGGTTATTCAGCAGGGAACAATCTGCCAGCTCTCCATGCGCTGCCCTACTGAGCTTAATTGATTTGTCTGTCAGGAGATCGGCGGGCATACAGACTTCAATGTCACTGCGAAACTCATTACCAATAATGAGTTTCCCAACAACATTGAAGTCCGATGTCACGGTCTTCACGCCCACAGACAAATCAGTCGTCGGGTTGAACGCATACACCTCGCCGCCCTGGATGAAGATACCTTCCTTGTTCAGATGGGCGAGGACCGTATGTGCTGGCTCTGGTTGATCCAGATTGTCTGGGGCTACTTGTACTACAGGCTGTGGAGTGTCATTAATCTGGGCCTTCCTGATTTTCTTCGTTTTTTTCGGCTTTCTTAATATTCTCACCGGTTCCTTTTCGGTTGTTTCTTCTGCAACAGACAAATGGATCAAGTTTCATGAAATTAGTCCAAAGTGTATTCAAGTTCTGCGTCAGATGTTAAATCAGTGAAGGAAAGTATTAACTATAACATTCCAAGTCATTCAAAATTTCTACATTGTTGTGTTAAGAGGCAACACCTAGGGGAATTAAAGTTTGCCATATTAATGAAACATTATTCATTTATCTGATACAATGGATAAGAGAAATTTCAGCATCACCAACTGAAACGTAAAACGGTACAGACGTGTTTTGGTTTATTTTCAGTGATGTTATGACTATTAGTTGTATTCAAGACACTTTCCATGAGTAATTTGTGTAGTTACAAGTTTCTTACTCTTCCAGAAGTAATAAGAAACCGGTTTCTTGAACACTTAAAGGTACATGCCCACTCAGTAGGCACAAAGTGTTCTTAATAGAAATTAAATAAGTGTATAATTGTGTCACTATTCCACCAGTTCTAACAATTACGAGTGCCCGCTATACAGATATAACTAGATTGGTCAGTAAGTGAGGCTTACGGAATACCCCCCGCGTGGGCCCAGGTACAACTAAAATATGTAAAATTGTCCAAGCGTGTGGACTTGGACCTCGACTCTGGGCTTAGCGGGGAGGCATGAATGTGAATTTGTCACAGGGTGGTATAGGTCCATTGGAGCAATGCGTGTGTGAAATATGAAGCAGATCCGAGCAAGGAAATAGAAGTTATAAACCGATTTCTCTGATGTTAAGTTTTGTAAAGAGACTAGGCATGTGACCTTGATAAGCTGCGTATTTGCGTATACGCAAATACGCAATCATAAAATCTGTAAACCCAATTAAATTTGAAAGCCATGTGTACCAAAACCCAATTAAAACATTGAGTAATCAATTGGTTTGAACATATATGCGTACTGATAATTTTACCAGGACAGTTTTCAATCAGCCACAAAATCACCGCTAGCCTATCTGTCGTATTTGGTTGCAATAAGTGTCTACATGTATATCAATGATGCAACTATACATATACTAATGGATGTTTTATAAATCGGATACGCACGGTCACTATTTTTTAACAGATTGCACGGTGACGGTACTGCATAATTGGTGAAAAGCACTTGAATTTCCGGTCGGTCGATTACGATTGATAATGGCGATTCCTTTTTGTAATTCGTCATTTAATACGCACAGTGTTCGCAGGTGACAACGCGTAAGTAATTGCTTTGAGATGTGACCGAAAAAAATTAAGGATATGGCCGACTCGACCCTGGTCCGAAACGTTTGAGCTCGTGCAAATAGACTATTTTTTTTCATTCGGATATACTTCGGATGTTATTAATTAAGATTTGACAGACCGCGGTAAATATGTCAACAAAACGTGGAGAAAAAAGACGCAGCAAAGGCCCCAATTCAACATGATTTATAATTAGTTTTAACTAACACTTAAACGATGTCACATGTACGTATTCAATGTTTTGTGTAGCCATGTTTATTGCACATTTTGATACCAGAATTGGAAAATACCATATTCAATGGGGTGACGGGTTGCAAGGTACCCAATTGATAATTGAAAATACCCAATTGAAAAAAATACCATGGAGTAAAAATACTCAATCAATAAATCCTGTGTGACATTGACCTCAAGATCAGCGGGAATTTGTCACAGCATGATAGTAAAGCCTTAGATGAATGCATGCATGAAATATTAAGAATTTTCGATGAAAGAAATAGAAGTTACAACATATTTCTCTGATGTTAAGTTTTGTAAAGAGACTAAGTATGTGACCTTGACCTTGGGATCAGCAGGGGTTGGACGGTCGTGGATTTGGCACAGCATGATTTTGTTTGTTTATTTATTGGTGTTTAACGACCTATCAACAGCTAGGGTCATGTAAGGCCGGGCAAACAGGTTCGATCCCATTTTAACCTGCTGCAGTGGGGGGGAAATCCCAAAATCAGAACGGAATATTTACATCGAGAAACAATATACTCAGCCCTGAAATTAGAATCCTGACCTGGTGCCAGGTCCATAACACACCAAAGTCACTTGGCCCCTTCCCCTAAAATAGGATTATGAATCACATAAGGGGTATAACCAGACTCAACTGTCACATACAAAATGTGAGGGCCAAACCAGGTCTCCAATCGGAATTTCGGTAAGGATGAACTCCGATCGTTAAATTACCCATCGCATGCTCCCACCTGCCACCCACGGCTCAGCATGGTAGTAGAGCCTTACAGGAATGTGTGAAATATGTAGCATTTTACATGAAGGAAATAGAAGTTATAACAATATGTCTCTGATGTTATACGGACGCACGCACGGACGAACAACCTGACTACAGTATACCCACCCCCCCAGCAACGAGTTCTATAATAATTTAGAACTACCGGTAGTACGTTTACTGATAGTGACACGCGGTGGTATCAGGCTATATTTGTTTTAATTATTTATACAAATTAAATGCGTCCCCTGAAAAAATAATATTTTCACGCAGACACAGCAAGTATTTACACGTGGTGTGACGCGTCATTTCGCATGAAACGGACACAAAAACAGTCGAGAGAAGTTCATGCTTAAAACACAAAAAAATGTTGAGGTTGAAGAAGATTTTTGACATAAAAAATAATAATGGCTAAGTGGTTCATTTGAAGGTCAAGTTCATGTTAATGGCTAAAGCAGGCGCGACAATAAATCAGTAAAACTACATGTACCAACTACTGGGACCATTTTGAGCAAAATATGTTTTGGACACTAGAAAATGTGGTCTGTTAGGGCCTGCCCCTATTAGTGATATGCGAAACTGTTACAAAAGTTATAAAAAATAAACAGACGGACATACCTTCCACATTAATACAACTACTTACACATATGTCCGTCTGTTTATTTTTTAAAACTTTTGTAAGTAGTTGTATTAATGTGGAAGGTATGTGCGCAATAGGAATATATTAGCTGAAGACAGAGAAATTATAGGCGAGTTGAGAAACTCTTATAAAAAACCGGACAAGACAGACGACAGACAGGGCGAAACGTATAGGACACCGATTCTCAGCAGGGCCCTAATAAGAATTTTTGTTTACAAGAATTAATACCTACACTATTGATATTAGAACATATTCTAATACTTCATATGAAGGCATCTCTTTATCTGACCCCACCCCAGTATTTCGGGTAAATGTCCTTTCTTATATGACACAGATCATCCAGGAAGTGATATGGGTAATGAATATTGTAGAAATTCACATATGTCCCACCCGTCTTCTTGGGTCCATAAATGGCTGACATTGCTTATTAATTGCAGATCTTGCGTGATTGTATCCGTCTTGAGTGAGACACGGGTCTTTTATGAATTTCCCCCTTGCCATAATGTTTCCAACAAAAACCCTTCTTACGCCACTTGCATATAAGTTCTTCACAATAATCTGGATGTTGTTCACCGTTTCCGCGACACAATTCTCGGATGAGTCTATGTCATTCCCAGAGAGATGTATGAACACTTGACTTGGTTTGTAACTAACAACTTCTTCTACAAGTCTCATATGAGTGGGATTATTTACAAGTTTTCTTGCTGATAGTCCAGGAACACCAATAATTTTACACCCCATAACAATTTCTGATGATGTTTCTGAACAGTTCTGCACTAATCTACTGACAAAACTGTCTCCAAGAATCACACTTCCATAATTAAGGGCCATTTTCAAGGATGTAATAAACAATACTACATATATGTTAAGAGTGAATAAGTAACTATGTGCACCCGTTGAACTAGTCCAGTGATATGAGCTACATTTATGAGTGATTTGCAATCCTTGGAACAATAAAGCATGTGTTTACATTTGTGATTCACAGTTTGCGCATGTCATTACCACTGTTTCCAGACAACACTTGATTACAAGCCTTGTAGGTGAGAAAAATGTCATTGTTTGGAATTAGTTACATAATCATTTGTCAAGATGACAGTGCAGCCAATCATGTCAATATTTAATTAACTGTTGCCATTAGTTGCAATTTAAATTAACCTAGTGTAAAATAGAAAATATCATAGAACATGAATGACCTAGCTTCTGCTTTAAATGGACAAATAGCAGGGTTCAATCGAGGATGTCAGCATTTGGGCCACTGGCCCATCCTTATAATATATTTCAAAAATTGGCCAACCACTGAAAATTAAGTCATCTGCTTCAACCAGGGTTGGCAATTTCCCGGGAAATAAGAGTATTTCCCAGGACGGCGGGAAATACCGGGAAATACTGGGAAATACCGGGAAATATGAATCTTGGTGGTTTTTTTAATTCCAAAATGTCAAGATGAGTCTCTATAATCCCCTATATCTACTATGGTTTATATCTGTGTATACTGATAAGCCTACAGGTAAAACATTCTGCCATAAAAAAAATAAAAAATAAGTTTATTTAGAGAAAAAAAACATCATTATTTTCTAGACAATTTTCTTCCATATATACAAGTATATGTAGTATTTGCCAACTGTCTATTTTATTGTATATGAGAACACCCCTCATTACTATAGTAACCTGCAACTAATAAAAGCTGCTTTTGGAAATTTGAGAAAATCCCTGTTGATAACAGGGATAATCCATGTACAGTGTAAGTGTAATTGTTTTACAACTTGACATGACCATATACAGACCACCTGGGTTCTTATTATACAGTACGACACAAAAGGTGTGAGAGAAGGTCGACAATTAACAGCCTGTTGTCATAGTCTGATGGTTTATTAAAGTATATTAAAGTCTGATCAATGTACATGCAAATAAGTAGACATTAGTAGGCTTTTGGCTAATTTTAATGATTTTAGGTACTGTATCTCATACGTACCATCGTAGCCCATAGTCTTCACGCTAAATAAATTTCATAATAATACCGGTAATGCAAATAAGTAATACAAAGGCACAGCATAAAACAACAGTACATTGTCAGTCATATAAGACTTGTAAGAGACTATGTGTATGCACATCATGCATGCTAAGATCATTTATTCTCATTTCTTGATACTGAATATTAGTGTGGGAGAAGGTTGACGATTAACAGCCTGTTGTCTAAACATAGTCTGATCATGGTGACGTTGTGAATTGTATCTAGCAGACACACAGATGCTTCCTAAATCAAAGTACTGAAAGTACTGAACATAGGGTACTACAAGATTAAACTAGATTGATTGCTTGATTGATTGCTGGTGTTACAGTTTCATTAACCCTTAAAGGTACATGCCCACTCAGTAGGTACAAAATGTTCTTTACATCAGAGACATCATCTGAGACATTTCCTGGCAAAATAAACATTCATGCGCCATTATCCCACGTACTGATTGGCATTATTATACATGTTATATCAGACGTAAATTTACACACTGATATGAGGGGCGATAACCGTGTTTGCTTAAAATGTTAACGGACATTACTCTTTAATCTCTGTATTTATTTTATGATGTGCAATGATCATACTTTAAAATAGTCGAAAATATTATTTTTTTTCAGGTGACCGCATTTCTTTAGTATAAATAATTAAAACATATCATGCCTCATTTGCATATGAACATAGCCTGATACCACCGCGCGTGTCACTATCAGTAAAATAAATATTATTAAATGATTATATCTGTATAGCGGGCACTAGTAACGTTAGAAACTTGTTAGATTTTTTTGTCGTATTTCAGTACTTGCAGTGTTATACTGTCATTAATGTGTTCCCTGACTGTAAGTTATCACCTTAAATACTGACTTATTGACCCCCTTCCATGAACGTAGAATTGACACTCATGTTGGCGTGTATTGGCCACCATAGACAAATGTCAATCAGGCCGAATTCAGGAATGTCACTAAAATCCACTGTAGATCCATCGATAGAGAGAGAGAATGAGGATTAAACATCAGTTAGACCTACACGTGCGAGTTTTGTTTCGCACAGGTGTCGGGTGTGAGTTTTAAAATAGGCTGTCGGAAGGTCAAACTTGATGTAGTTTGTGTGTTAAACGCGTCGCTTGTTTCGGAGAGTATTCGGAGGGGAGTTAACTCTGTTACTAAATTTAGCGATGACCGCACGATTTGTGCTGCAAATGGGGCAAATCACGCACAACAAAATAATCCGATGTATTTTTGTACGTAGAACAACCGTTGTTGATATTGTGCAGTGCAAGTTTTTTCATAATATTATTTTCAATTAGTGGTTGCGTATGCCAGTTAAACGTTTAGTAACACAATGCATTTTGTTGTTATGGTTATTCCAAGATATCACTACGGACGTGCCCATCGAGGGGATCTGGGGCGTGGCTAACTGTCCGACGCGATTCTAAGTTGTCAATCACAGGCGTCCGCACCACGGGGGGTCGTGGGCGGGCCAAATGATCCCGCTCGATCGCAATACATACGGATACACATGTACCCTATGTAAAAATGAAGAAGTAATTTACACAAAAATAATACAACCAAAATATAAATGTCATGGTTGCCAAATATTCCACCTGATGAGTACCCCTAGTTGGGAATCTATACATTGTAATTAACCCCTATATCTAATTATTAAGTTGTCGATTGTTTAATTAACTATTACTGAGCATAAAACTTAATTTAAATAACTTTAATTATCAAATAATAACATCAACATTCATATTTCCCGGTATTTCCCACTTTGGGGGTAGTATTTCCCGGCCAACCCTGGCTTCAACCACTAAAATATATTGCCTGTTTTATGGGAAATGATAGTTCTTAACATGCAGAGATCAATTTTTGATTCAATGAAAAGAGGCCACCGACTTGGGTTTTAATATGGCAGTTAGAAATCACTTATTTCTGCAATTTCCGAGTAATTTATCTTAAAAATTAAATTTTGTGACCCATGAGATACATAATTCTTGGCCATTTGTACAAGTTATGAGCCATTATGGTCACTCACTATTTACTTTTGGGGCTATTTATGACAAATAATAATTGCCCCCTCCCAGAATGCATTGACGTAGCAAGAATTTACAAACTATGTAATTTCAACTTAGGTCATGTATCTCCGATATCTGCCGAAAACAGATTACCTAAACAGAACAAAAACGATTTAACTGTAGATTTACATCATATTTTATGAACCAACCGGTACGTTAATTGGACCTACAAGTGGCCTGAATTTTTTTTTGTTGGTCACGAGTTACCATTCGCAACTAGCATCGACCTTGCATGTTCAGGCGTGAGCCATATGCAAAGCAAAGAAGCATCCCATCAAAATACCAAATATGCTGAAATGTCCAGGTTAACACAAGAACTGGTAGAACAAAATCACAGACAAGGCGACAATTGTGTGTACCAAAGAATGTCACACATTAATGTGGGCTGTGGAAGCATAAATTACGTGTAAAATGTGGCTGAAATCCCATTACAGTCGCAACGTTAACATACTGACGTGAATCACTGAAATAAACATCAGTAAGTCCGATGTTACAAACTTACAATCTTTGACTAATAAGTGTCATTCAATAACCTTGAATGATCTGAAATGTGCCAGGGGTTGAAATTTCACTCACCCAGCTCGCCATGGCGAGTGCTTTTTGTGGCGGTCGAGTACTTTCTACAGGCACTCGCCCAGTTTGGCGAGTGAAAGATTTGGTCAATTTGGTCCAGTTTTTAAAATTATCTATAATAATATCAGAGGGTTATAGAATGAACATGTAACAATATTTATTTAATCTTATCAATACTACACGTACTTATGTTTTTCAACATGTATCATTTTGATTCCGGGTGGAAGGACAGGGTAAACCACCTAGCACTAATGGTGGAAGGGTGTTGTTCAGCATTGCATCCGTTTAACCCTCTCAACACCACAGAAATAATCGGATGGGTCGAGGGAGAACATGGGGAAATATTCTCAGGGTATGGGATCACGTGGTCTATTGTTACACTGCGGTAATGGCGGTGCCGACAAGGTCTCCGTAAACCTTATTTTTCATCAATACGACTGCGATTTGTTATTCCTTTTGATGACTACCATGTTCCAGCCATCAACACTACACTAAGAGTCCGCCAATACAAAATTTAGCTGCACTACTTGTGCAGCTAGTCTGAATGTTCTCCAGAGTGATATGAATTGTCCATACCCTGATCCTAGAGGGGTGAATATTCATTTACTTCAGACTACAAGGTTTGGAAAATAACGGTAGCACTTGATACCATAAATGTATACATCGAAATATGGCCAAATGAAATTTAGTGAACATCACCACACCCGCCCCATAAAAAACAATGCCAGATTTATTTTTATTTGTTTCTATTTGAAGGAAAATCATTATTTTGTTAACACTATTTATAAAAAATTTAATAAAAAATAAGTCTTCCCCCCCCCCCCCCCCCCCCCTCCCCAATATTTGGAGGATATAAATTAACTTTTGATGGCCTATTTGCCAATTTGTATACTAAGCCTTTGCCTCTAGTCAAACTGACTTTGAATAGTTAAAATTTCCTTTCAGGGCCAGTGACATTTTTCAATAATTTCACACACCCAACTATTGTCAGGTAACAAGCATAAATTCACCGATTGCAATGAAATCAACTTACCAGGATTGATAGATTCCTCTCTAATGAGAGTCGCAGTTCCGTTGACAACACAACGTACAGAACCTTGAAATTGATCGACAGTAAGAACCTGAAATAGAAAAAGGTTTATTTTAGGTTATCTGGGTCAAACGCTAAATCAGAACTGAATACAAGTATTTACACTACTGTTTCAGCACTATTCTGAAGGTCACAAAGGTGGTGCGATTCCGTTACATATGTTCACGTGAATGACTGTCCAAATATTAAAGCAATCCTTCAAGTAATATGCATAGAGGGTATAAAAATATGTAAACGTTTTACTGAAAGACAATAACTATGAAGTGTTGCCAGCATCGGCCAAGCAGTACATGAGAAGATGGTTGAACTCTAAACAATTACTTTTCGGCGGCCATATTGGATGACCTAATCATCAGATTTAAACAAAACTAGAAATGTGCCTGTCGGCACACGAATGCCCCCCGCTGGCAGCCAAAGAAAACGAGCATATTGGATTATAAGTTATTTACCCACCCGAGCGTTAAGGTTTTGAACGCACCTTGACCCTGGGCTTAGTGGGGACGGGACAAATGTGGATTTGTCACAGGGCGGTAGAGGACCATTGTAGCAATGCGTGTGTGAAATGTGAAGCAGATCCGAGCAAGGAAACACAAATTATAAGCCATTTAACTGAATGTTAAGGTTTCAAACGCACCAAGTCTGTGACCATGACCCTGTGCTTAGCGGGTGCAGGACGAATGTGGATTTGTCACAGGGCGGCAGAGGACCATTGGAGCAATGCGTGTGTGAAAGTTAGTGTAGAATTGAGAAACGAGCACGTAGATTTGTCCCAAAGTGGCAAGTAAACAATTAAAGTGGAAAAGGTGAAGGTCAAAGGTGAAGGTCGAAGTAATGGGTGGTGGTGTGTGTAAGGCATGTTCATATGTATCATGTGTATAAATATTTGAGCGATTGGCAAAAGTATTGAGAAGTTATTGTAGGATTGAGAAACGTGCACGTAGATTTGTACCAAAGTGCTAAGTAAACATTTAAAGTAGAAAAGGTCAAGACCAAAGGTCAAGGTCGAAGTACTGGGGGGTGGAGTGTGTAAGGCATGTTCATATGTATCACGTGTATAAATATTGACATAATATGTGAAGCCATGTAGAAGTAACGTACGGGACGGACGTACTACGGGACGGACGCCGGTAACACTATATGCCCCCGTACCTTTCGGTAGCGGGGGCATAAAAATGATAACCCAGCGTGATCGTCTCCTCAATACCCTACATTTGATATGAGATCACCATATCTGGTCACATGTGAAATTTGATCCCTTGACCCCCGGCCCCACCCAATTTTGACGGCTGGGTCACCATTTTTACAAATCTGAAAGAGCATTTACTGTCGAACATTTCTGCAGGCATGAGAATGTTCAGCATATCGCTGAAAATATCTGAAAATCAACTGAAACCCGCTCATCCCACTTGTAAAAGTATCAAATTTGAGCAAATCAGATAGATTTTGAAAACACAAATTATGGACAAAATCAACTGCAGATTCTCATGCCTGTTTCTGTCAAGATTGTTGAAATCTGTCTGGCCGTTCATGAGAAGACTTTTTAAGAATTTGACCTACTTTTCCAATGCGGCCATTTCGATTATGTGATAACCTCCAAATGTTACAAATTTGACAAGACACCACACATAGATCATCCATGTCATGTGAAATTTGACCAACATTGGCCAACATTGGCCAAGCAGTTCACAAGATGACTTGAACTCTCTAATTAAAGGATAACCTTTTGACATTTCGGCGGCCATCTTGGATGACGTAAGCATCCAATTTCGACAAGAAACTGATCGTCTTCACTATTGTCGATAGCTTTGATTTGATAAACAACATGACCATATTCGGTCAAATGTGTGAAAATTTCCCACTCCTTGACCGCATCTTGAAATGAGCGCATATAATATTCTGTAGATACAATTTTATCATGTCTCGAGTTCTGGAGACTGTCTCAAAAAAGGGTGCACATCATTATACCGACCTCAGCATTAAGGTGTCGATCATCAACTTTCACAGTGACATAATCTCCAGCCTCAAGGTTACTGAGCTTTGAATGTGTTCTCTTCTGGTTCCTTCGTCTGGGAACTCGGCCATCTACAATATAAACAGAGTGTCGAGGCAAAGCATATCAGTCATATATAAGAAAAGATAGCTAGCACCAGTAGCCTATTTCACCAACATTGCAAAGTAAACTTGGGAGAAATTTTCAATTTTAGAATAAATTTATTAATTTTTATTATACTGAATTTAGTATTACCGTACATTATCACAGCCAATTTTGGCTGTGATAATGTAAGAAATTCAGTATAATAATTATGCATAGTTTTAATCATCAAATATATGCAATCGTTAGTTCTGCATGAAATAATGCATTTCGGAAAAATCAATGATTGCTCCCTCCAAGCGGGCGCAACAAAAAAGTAAAAAATCATCAATTTTTGTTTTTTATAGTCGGACATTCGGTCCGACGACTTCCGGTTTACCGTCGGACCAACGACTTTCGCGGAGACCGATAGGTATATACGGTGTAAATATTTTGTGGGAAAAAAAGGTAGCCGGTAAAAGATTGGGATGTACATTACATTTAACACCGTAAAGATTCTAACAGACACCCACCCACCCCCCAGTTTACGCTGAAAATGACCTAGTTTTTGGTCTGCACAAGTCGCATAATATACAATAAGCCCGGTTTTGTCAGATCAGGTCGTATATAATATGCACGTGCGGTTGTAATCATTATCTACATATATAAATTTATGTCATAATTACTGGAATATGTTATTTTCATAAGGTTGACACTCATTTCAGTTAATTTCAAGTTATGTTTACAGATGTTGATTGAATGTTGTGTATGTGTAAAACTTAGATTAGAAACTAACAGGAATTCCGCGGAATCAAACGTCTCGCCTTGTTCCACCTTGACCTTGGGGTCCGAGAAATTTAATAGTCCTATATTCATCTACATATCATAGTAAAGGGATGTATAAAGTTTGACGAATGTAGCTGATAAGGTGCTGAAGTAATGACCGTAACACAAAAACTTATCATTGAATGAAGACGCCGCCGCCGATGTTGGGGTCTGTCTAGTCACCGGAAAAGCAATATTTAAGCTTCGTCCAATGATACAAATTATTTCAGAATTATAAGATTGTATTACTTTCACAATACTGACATTCTTCCAATTGAAAACTAGACAAGAATTGTCAGGGGACAACGAAGCGCGCCCGGTGGCAGCAAAGGAACCGAGTGCACATTTGAAAACTAACGTGCTGGATAAGGGAAACAAAAATTTGATTAGCCATTTACCAGAGCGTGTTTAATTAGGTTTCGAGCGTACAAAGTATTTGACCTTGACCCTGGGCTTAGCAGAGGACCCTTGGAGCAATGTGTGTGTGAAATATGAAGCAAATCCAAGCAAGGAAACAGAAAATACAGACCATTTACCCCGAGCGTTAAGGTTTTGAGATGCACAAAGTATGTGACCTTGACCCTGGGCTTAGAAGGGGCGGCATGAACGTTGATTTGCCACAGCGCAGTAGAGGACCCTTCGAGCAATGCGTGTGTGAAATATGAAGCAAATCCAAGCAAGGAAACAGAAAAAGGAAGCTACATACCAAGTTTCAGGCCTGTATCTAGTATGGTGTAAAAGTTTATACGACATACAAGGTTGGTGACGGACGGAATGACGGACAAGGGTAACACTAAATGTCCTTTCACTAAAGTGTGAATTGGATCTAATTTGTTACTCGGCGGGGCAAACCTATGGATAACCGCAACTCCTGAGTAAACTATGTCCAAAAGGGGAGAAATAACACATGGCTCAGTGACAAAGCAAAAATATAAATTCACTGCATGTGCAACTACACACCATAAAGAAGCTACATACTAAGCCCCCAGCTATTACGGTCGAGAAGTTTTGACAAGTTGTGAGGCAAAATGGTGAAATTCCAAGTCGAAAAGAGGTAATCCATGACTCGGGGGTCGAATAAAAAAATGAAATAAACTTTGCGCATCAGGTTCTACTCATCATAAGGAAGCTAAATGTACATACCAAGTTTCAGGTATGTAGCTAAATGTTATACAAGTTACAAGACAAAATGTGGAAATTCTAAGTTGAAAAGGGGGAAATAATCCACGACCTGGGGGTCTAATAAAAATAAACTTTGTGCATCTACTCAACATGAGGAAGATACCCATCAGGTTGCAGGTATGTAGCTAGTAGCCTAGTACGGTTTAAAAGTTGTATGGGGTACATGACAACATTCTAGGGCCGAAAAGGGGGTAGATAATCAGTGGGTGGTGGGGGGTATTAATTTAATAGCCAAAAGTTTGTCAGCAGAAAAACGTGGAACAGACAGTAGTAATGAATTTGTGAGAAATTATAAATTCACTGTCACTATTCCACCCGTTCTAAATATTACAAGTGTCCGATATACAGATTTAATCCTTTAGTCATTGCTCCAGATAAGCTGGTATATTTGCTTAAATACCCAATTAAAAGTGCCCAAAACTCATTTGAAATCAGAAGTAGCGAGTATCAAAAACCAATAAAAAAGTTGTGGTACCCATATCATGATGCAGAAAACAATAAAACAGCCACGCATATAGCATATTTTTCTTATTTTCCATGAAAACACATATTGGTATTTCATCAAGAATTGTCTAATGAAATGTCAAGGCATGTTTTCATTTCTGTTGATGTGTAAACAGATTTTATTTTACCCAATTAAAATTTTGAAATACCCAAAAGCTTTAGAAATGATGGAGTGACAATACTCAATTACTAATTCCTTATCTGGAGCCCTGCTTTAGTAATATTAATTGACTGATAACAACTCGACAGATTGTAAAGTATGATCTGCGAACATCACAGAGAATAAATAGTTTGGGGTTTAACGCATGTCATTGATCGAATGGTGAACAGTGCAGATCCTGATCCGCTGCGGATACACAGGCTGATCTGGATATTCACGGGTCGCCCATAAGCCCCATTTCTCCAGTCACAGATAAGTGATCAGTGCAGTTTCAGTATATAATGCTGTGCTTATATATACAATAAATATAATCCGACATGTTGTTGATCTAATACGATATTCAGTAAACGTGTTGACTTATTTCTCAAGAAACTCGACATAACCTCGTTTCTCATGAAACCAGTCAACTCGTTTAATAAAAATCGTATTAAATCATCATTCAAGTCAGATCGTCTATACAGCATGGCAGATATGTACGTACACACCAAGTGAATTTAGATTGGCAGAGATATTGTAATAATTTGCCATCTCCACATGGTTCAATTTATTGTTCAACACTATCGAATATTAAAGGAACAGTAAACACAATGTTTTTTATAGGAATTAAGTAAGTAAATATACTATACAGATATGATCATTTAGTAATAGCTATTTTACCGACAGTGACTCGCGATGGTATCAGGCAATTTTCATATGCAAATGAGGCATGGCATTTTTTAATTATTTATACTAATTAAATGCGTCGCCTGAAAAATTAATATTTTCGACAGATTGTAAAGTATGATCTGCAACATCAAAAAATAAATACAGAGAATAAATAGTTTGGGGTTTAACAGCCTATCAATAGCTAAGGTCGTTTATGTTTGTTTGTTGGGGTTTAACGGCCTATAGCTAAGGTCATTTAAGGCCGGGTCAATGGGTTTAGTACTAAATCCCATATATTACCTGTACAAGTACATGTACATTTTTAAGGGAAAATCCCAAATTCACAACTAAATATTTACAATAACAAAAACTATATATTCAGCCCTGAAATCAGAATTATCCTGATCTGATGCCAGGTCCTCGCCACACCAGAATCATTTGGCCCCTCCCAAAAGCAGTAGGATCAGTAATAATCTTACTACTTTTATAATGGGCAATAACCCAATTCAACTCCCAGGTAACAAAGAGCCAAAGATAAAAACGCACCCGAGGGCCAAACCAGGCAAATCGGGATTCATAAGAATACCTGTTAATTTACACCGTCCTCGTTCGCCTGACCACCACCCATTTAGGCCAGGTAAATCGGTAGTACAAATATATATTTACCTGTACAAGTTCAAGTACATAAGATAAAGTCCGTGTCTCATTTTGGAAATAGGTTACGACCCTGATCAGTGTGGAAACCTTACCTCCCGGATGATATGCATAATAAGTCCAATCAATATTTGGGGAATGGTGAATAAGGTCATTGAAGGCCAGGTAAATCGGTTTAGTACTAAATCCCATATTACCTGTACAAGTTCAAGTACATGAAGAGAGAATAAATAGTAGTGTCTGTAACAGTTTAAGGAAATATGGTTATCGACCCTGATATCAGTGTGGAAACTTACCTCCCGGATGATATAAAAGCATAATAATGTCAATCAATATTTGGGGTAATGGTGAATAAGGTCATTGAAGGCCAGGTAAATCGGTTTAGTACAAATCCCATATATTACCTGTACAGTAGAGAGAGAATAAATAGTACTGTCTGTAACATTTTAAGGAAATATGGTTATCACCCTGATATCAGTGTGAAAACTACGACCGATATAAAAAATGTATAATGTCAATCAATATTTGGGGTAATGGTGAATTAAAGTTTATTTTGCCAGAAAATGTATCAGATGATTTCTCGAAAAACATGCATGATGTCGACGTTCATACTTCGCTACAGGGATCCTCCAGATTATCGGACAAAAATGGCAGTTTTTAATGATAAAATTCTTAAAATAGCAACTACGGACATAAACTTTTCACAGAACAATCGCCGGTTCTTGCTTTCTCAACTCATATAAACTATTTAGCAAACTGTGCCATCTTTCTCGCTTAAAATCGGGTCAGATCATCAGTCGTAAGATTGTTTTCTAATCCTGTTCTCAATTGTATGTATATATCAATTGCCACAACTTGAAATAAATATTGTTTAAACTAAGATTGCCCCAAAATTAACATCGACAATCAGTTATCCGGACAAACATATACTCGTCTTATAACTTGTATTCTCAACATGAAAATCATAATTTTATCGCCTGTAAACCAGTGTAAACAGCGTTGTGTAGTCCTGCAGACATTCACCATTCGCTTCTTGGAAAAGAACATATTTATAGAATATATTTTATTTATAGAACAACTCAGATAGGACGTATTCGATTACAAGCCCCCGCGAGACTTGTGATGTTGCAAACAACTTGTGAACAGAGTTGAGGAATATTGTCAGCAAATATTACTAAAATGTACCGTCGCAATATATTTTCATTTGTGCGATAAACTGATTGTCCGGATAATTGGTATCACCCCTGTGTATTAACAAAATTCTCGGGTCATTCTCCACGAAGTAGAAAGTAAACAAAGAACGCTCATTTGGAAAGACTATTTCTGTAATACCGTACCAGAGTAATAAGTTATGTACTCAAAACTATGGCATCGGTGTCTTCATTAGTTGCAAACGGTAACTTTTAATTTAGCTCCATCCTCAGTACTCATATACAACACCGGGTTAGCCATCTTAAAACACAACGCGAAGTGGATTCCCTGACGGAGACCCACATCGATCTCTAACACACGTGAAAAGGACATCGTGTACGAATTGGGATGGGCACGAAATGAAATGGGACGGAGGGTGGAAATTCAAGATTTATACATACTAGCATGGACTATAAGAAAAAGTAAAAAATAAACTGCATAACACAATAAAAGCGTCGAATTGAAGAGAATGTAGGTAATCAAAATAATTTGCAAGCTTACCCTCAGCTGTAAATTCAAAATGACGTCGACTTCGAACTTCGTCCGGTCCGACCCACCGATCAAAACGGCTGCTCCACCCGGTGAAACTGACGAGCAGTTTTCCATCTCCTTCCTTCTTCGTCATGCCACGCTCCCATCTCCCCTACTCCATCGACAGCTTCCACCTCCTCCCCAAGTGTGTAATTTAATGTGGCCATTGTTTTCGCGATTTAGCTATCTTGCATGATCTGTACTCGTCAAAATACCAACTGAAAATGGCGCTTCGTGTGACAGAAAATTCGTACGCGGTCAAATATAAAAAAATGTTTTATTATAAATATATTATATAACGAAACAGCGATAGCAGCTTTTGTTTTAAAAATATGCATACATATTGTAATTAATGTTTAATAGTGATATAATTATGCATAATACTACATTATATGGTTTTATACTGCAGCACTATTTTTATACTGCTGTGTGATTTGCCTCTGCACTCTGCATTAGTCTTTAGTTATATTCATGCGTAATATAGAGAACATGAAAACATTTAAAATATACAAATACTATTTAAAGGAGTACCGATATGATATATTTAAGTATTACAAATATAGAAAATACATACTGCAAATGCTTAAAACACAATTTACTGGCCGATAATAGTCACTTAATCGCGGTCTATTTGACCGCATTACCTATTGCGCGGCTACCTCATCAAACCCGCGGTTTACGTTGATAAGCGCGGGTTTGGTGAGGTTCCCTCGCTAATACAATGTTTGCGTAATGGATAAGCTTTGTGTCTAAAGCGTACTATACCCCCTGATTTCAAAATCATTGCATATTTTACTTTCACACATGGGTTATTGATTTTTTTTCATTGCTTTTTGGGGAACAAAATGATATAAAAATAACAAATTTAAACATTCACTTAATTGGGCTGCAAAAAGCAAACACTGTTTTGCTTTTTGCAGCTCAACT
>CM055265.1:59635558-59766784 GCA_029237695.1 Conchocele bisecta | reverse complement strand
TGTTGTAAGCGATTGT
Source organism: Conchocele bisecta (assembly GCA_029237695.1). Lineage (NCBI taxonomy): Eukaryota > Metazoa > Mollusca > Bivalvia > Lucinida > Thyasiridae > Conchocele > Conchocele bisecta. Next base: position 59,766,768 of record CM055265.1, on the reverse strand, counting down.
AATGTGTATTTTCAATATTTATATTATTAAAATGTATCATATCGGTACCCCTTTAAGTAATATTTGTATATTTTAAATGTAATGATGTTGTCATGAAGCGCATGAATATAAGTATTAATTAATCCAGTATTTGAGGCAAATCACACAGCCTAAAAAACATAGTGCTGGTAGTATAAACCATAGTATCGTATATTATTCATAAGTATATCACTATTAAACATTAATTACAATATGTATGCATATTATTAAAACAGTAGATGCTACCGCTGTTTCGCTGTATGTGATATTTATAACAAAATATTTTTTTATTTTTTTATTCGTCCGCGTACGGATTTCTGTCACACAAAGCGCCATTTTCAGTTTCATATTTTGACCTGTGAATATGAACCGGACTAAGTTTAAACAACGCTCGATTCCGTCCAATTCAGATTTCTCTGCAGAATGTTCAGACTAACTACATATTAAGTAATGTTGCTAAATAAGTGTTAACGGCTGGAACATGGTTATCACTAAAAGGAAGAAACCACAGTCGTATTATTGAAAAGTAAGATTTACTGAGACCTCATGGAGGCCGCCATTAATCCAGTGTAAACAATAGACCGTGTGATCCCATTTCCTGAGTAGCCCCCGCTTAGTGAAACGATGTGTTAATCATGATATTATGTTCCCCAATAATTGGAAACGGTTTGAATTTCTCGGTAAAAACTACGAAAGTCATAAAAAAATAACGATGTATATTTAACATTGGATACGCTAAACGGTATTACTCTCTCATCGGATCGTCAGTTGTTGTCGTCGATAGCGATTTGACGTACTGATCTGGTCTTAATTTATTGTCAACTTTCAACGCCATTTACAGAATATATGGTTAATTTTGGAAATAAATAACGGCAAATTACGATGACGTCTGCTCTGAAATATCTGTCAACATGCGGACGTAATTTAAGGAAATCGATTATATTTTTAAGGCTACATCTGTGACTAATTACGAATTTATGTATGGTCTTTGGCTACACCCGACACATTACACAGATCTAGTTGTAAATACACGTCGCTTTGTGTGGGGAAAAAATCGATAATGCGTAGTTGTGTGTGACGAGTGTTGATCTGATGACACCACACAGCTGTGACCCTTAGGCAATGTTTTGAAATTGACGTGTCGTTTTGATGTGTGCCGCAACACCTCACTGTCGGAGACAACATGACAATTAACGATATACTCTCGATTATACACAGATCTATTAGACGGCTGGTTATTTAAAATAAAGAGTAGTTCAGTACACCTTCGCCGATATTGTTTTTTAGAAAATCAGTAATATTTTCCGGAAATGGTGTTGAAAAGTTGACAAAAATTCTATCACCGTATTTAGTTGTGCGATATTGTTTTAATAAATCAGTAATCTTTTTTCCGTAAATGGTGTTGAAAATTGACAAAATATGTAGCCGCATTTCTCCGATATTCGTTTAGAAAATCACCAATATTTTCTGTAAATGGTGTTGACACAAAATGCAGCGTTCACGCGGAATTCAAATTAAATACAAAATAATAATTTAATAAATAGACGCCGATGGCTACTGTGTTTGCGGCCAGTGAATTCTGATCGTGGTAGCCACAGGCGCAGTTCGAACAGTGTTGTGAGCAGATGGAGGACAATAATTATTTCAAATTCATAAAAAAATGTTTGCTGTCCGAAAATTAATTAATTGTGACAGCCAAAAAAAAAGATTTTGGACAGTAAAAACATTATATGGTATAGACAGTATAGACAGTACCTCAAACTTAAAAAAACAGTAACAAACTGTCTGTGTATATATTACTTAAACTTAAAACATCATAGTAACAAACTGTCTGTGTATATATTACTTAAAGACAGACACTTTAATTGTTGGTAAGTTCCTATCAATTTATAGGTATTTTTATTAAAATCATAAAATTGTGAAAATATTAAAAAATATTAAAATCACAAAAATAATATATATGGAGAATTTTTTTTTATACCACGTCGAGGTTTGAACCCCCGACCTTTTTGGTAATCGGTAATTAAATCATTGAAGTCGGCGACCTTAACCTCACGACTGTTGCGCCATTTATGACAATCACAGTTATACAGAAGTGCTATCAGTATTACGCCACCATTTGAACGTAATAATTATTAAATTATTTGCAACTCCATCTACAACAATATCGTTACAGAGATACGCTATTGAAACAACATGTATTAGTACCCATAACATAACAAAGTAATGTATCATTTATATATCACAGGAGATAGCTTAAAACTATATATCCTAATCATAAACAGAACAATCCGCTTGGCTCGTATGAAAATAGTTCGCGTGATATTGATTATCTCCCTTGCCGAAAGTAGTTCAGTGATTTATTAATTCCAAATAAGACGTGTTTGCGTAATGTGTTTTTTTTCACTTCCAATTGAATATAAACATATACATATACATATATAATGGAGTGTGAGACTTGTTGTAAGACGTTTACGCGTAAAGACTATCTACGAAGGCATCTAGCGAGACGTAGAAAAATTCCTTGTGTCCCCCCGCAATTTCAATGCCCCAGATGCCCTTGTAAATTAGTGCCCAAACTCTTTGTAGACATAAGCAACTACGCTGTCAGGTGGCTAAAGGTGAACGTGGTAGACTAGAGCTGGTAGAATTAGTTGCTGATCTACGAAATCAATTAGCTATATTGGAGGAGAAAAATGGGGTGTTGGAATATAAACTGTCACTCGTGGGCACATCCAATCGTGAATTGGTATTGCATTAATTATTTTCTCAAAAATTCATAAATTTGCTGTGAAAACATTATGTTTTTTTTCACGACCAATCCTTGGATTTTTCGGGGGTGGTGGGAGACAATTTCCTCGTTAACCAATTTTTGATTTTTCGGGGGTGGTGGGGGTAGTGTAGAGGGGTGGAAACGATACCACCGTAGGTGGTATCATTTTGACTCCCTATATACTACTCAGTTACATCCGAATAAGTCATATTAGGCACGCCATGTGATTTTCTCATGAAAAATATTTATAAAATTTACGATATTTTCGATAAGGTGACAAAATATTTATAGCAAATGCGGAATTCTATTCCGCATTTGCTATGAAAATTTTGTTCTCTTTTGATGCCATTGACAGAAAATATCACAGATTCTGTAAATCTAGTTCATATATATAAAATCACATGGTGTGTCTCCTATCTGACATGCATACTGTATCGGTGATCCGTTATCCATAAAACAGTGGGTTACCTTTATGCTGTTCTGATCTGACACTCTACTGCGGTTATTTGCGGGAAACTTTCAAATAATGTTTATGAGTAAATATACACCGTGTTTGTACAGACATTACATTGAAAATGTTTAATTCTCATGTGCTGCCAAAATACGTTTTCAATGAGAAAAACAGAAAATAACAAATAAACCGTAGGCGACAAAATTGACATTCAGCATTGTTAGTGTTAACACTTACTTTCATCATTTGTGTAGTGTGCGATATATGCGGGGCGTATGCTGCGGATGTCATGTGCCAGATGTGCGAAGACAAGCAGCTTTGTAATGATTGTGGCAGCAAGTGGCACAGTCACCCGAAACGGCAGAACCACAAGACAAGCCAGATTCCGGGACATGTGGACATGGGCCAGCTACCCGCGTCCAACCCGTGTGGAGGCAAGGCCGCGGCAACAGGGAGAAATTCTGGGCTCGGTGAGCTTTTTCGCATATTCATGATAAATAATGCCGTGTTCAAAATAATATTTACAAAAATCTTATAGCCACCGTCATGTGGGATAAATATTCACAATATTCCTCATAGAAAGTATCAGTAGCCTATTTCATCAAATTTGCGAAGTATACTTATCTAGCAAAGTATACTTTGAGGGAGTAATTTATTTTTCCTGAAATACATTATTTAATATAGAACTAACCGTTGCATATATTTGATGATTAAAAGTATGCAGAATTATTATGCTGAATTTATTACATTATCACAGCCAAAATGGCTGTGATAATGTAATAAATTCAGTATAATAACAATTAATAAATGTATTCTTCAATTGAAAATTTCTCCCTCGAAGTATACTTTGCTAGATAAGTATACTTTGCAATGTTGGTGAAATATTATACAGATGTAACCACTCATTTATAGGAATTAAATAAGTGTATAAGTGTATAATTGTGTCACTATTCCACTAGTTCTAAAAATTACGAGTGCCCGCTATACAGATATAATCATTTAGTACGGTATATCTATTTTACTGATAGTGACTCGAGGTGGTATCAGGCTATTTTCATATGCAAATGAGGCATGATATTTTTATGCCACCGGGTTTCGAAGAAACGGGTGGCATATAGTGTTTGGACCGTCCGTCTGTCCGTCCGTCCGTCTGTCCTTCCGGGCACACATTAGGGTACTTATGTGGCTAGCCCCACAGGGTTATGGACTTAGTAAAGGATAGCGTTGGTTACAATTAGTCACCTAAAAAATCCTTTTATGTGGCTAAAAATCGTTTTATGTGGCTAATATTTAACATGTGATAAGCCACATAAGTATCCATTTGTAAGAACGTCCGTCCGTCACACTTTTCGGTTAACCACTTTGTCACAGTTCCTCAAATATGCTGCAGGTGGCATCCGCGTTCGACAGACGCATTTCTTGTTTTAATTGTTTATGCTATTGAATCGCGTCTCCTGAAAAAATAATATTTTCGACACATTATAAAGTATGATCATTGCACATCAAAATTAAATACAGAGAATAAATAGTAATGTCCGTTAACATTTTGAGGAGACACGGTTATCGCCCCTGATATCAGGGTGGAAATTTATGTCCGACATAAAATGTATAATAATGCCAATCAATACTTGGGGTAATGGTGTATAGCGGGCACTAGTAATTTTTAGCTCGACTATTCGAAGAATAAGTAGAGCTTATGTTGTCACCCCGGCGTCGGCGTCGGCGTCGGCGTCACCGTCACACCTTGGTTAAGGTTTTTAGTCAAGCTTGTATATGGAATACTACTGGCCCTACACCCACCATACTTGGACAACTTCATCTCCTAGTGATGTACATCAATAACCCCTGATCTATATTTGACCTTCACCTACATTTCCTCTTGAATTACTTGGTTAATTCCCCTTGGTTAAGGTTTTTAGTCAACCTTGGTTAAGGGTTTTTAGTCAAGTTTGTATATGCAATACTACTGGCCCTACACCCACCATACTTGGACAACTTCATCTCCTAGTGATGCACATCAATAACCCCTGATCTATAACCTTGACCTACATTTCCTCTTGAATTACTTACTTAATTCCCCTTGGTTAAGGTTTTTAGTCAACCTTGGTTAAGGTTTGTTTTCCCAAGCTTGTACATTGAATACTAATTGTGCATCCAGACACCATACTTCGACAACCTTTTCTCATAGGTATGTACATCAATAACCCCTGATCTATATTTGACCTTCACCTACATTTCCTCTTCAATTACTTACTTAATTCCTTTTGGTTAAGGTTTTTAGTCAACCTTCTATATGGAATACTACTGGCACTACACCCACCATACTTGGACAACTTCATCTCCTAGTGATGTACATCAACAACCCCTGATCTATATTTGACCTTGACCTACATTTCCTCTTGAATTGCTTAATTCCCCTTGGTTAACGTTTTTAGTCAAGCTTGTAGATGGAATACTCCTGGCCCTACACCAACCATACTTGGACAACTTCATCTCCTAGTGATGTACATCAACAACCCCTGACCTATATTTGACCTTGACCTACATTTAACCTTGAATTACTTACTTAATTCCCCTTGGTTAAGGTTTTTACTCGACCTTGGTTAAGCTTTTTACTCAAGCTTGTACATGGAATACTATTGTGCATACAGACACCATAATTGGACAACCTTTTCTCATAGTGATGTACATCAATAACCCTGATCTATATTTGACCTTGACCTACATTTCCTCTTGAATTACTTACTTAATTCTCTTTGGTTAAGGTTTTTAGTCAAGCTTGTAGATGGAATACTCATGGCCCTACACCAACCATACTTGGACAACTTCATCTCCTAGTGATGTACATCAACAACCCCTGACCTATATTTGACCTTGACCTACATTTAACCTTAAATTACTTACTTAATTACCCTTGGTTAAGGTTTTTACTCAACCTTGGTTAAGGTTTTTAGTCAAGCTTGTAGATGGAATACTATTGTGCATACAGACACCATACTTGGATAACTTTTTCTCATATGGATGTACATCAATAACCCCTTATCTTTATTTTATTTTACCTTCACCTACATTTAACCTTCAATTACTTGGTTAATGTTTATAGTCAAGCTTGTATATGGAATACTTCTGGGCCTACATCAACCATACTTGGACAACTTCATCTCCTAGTGATGTACATCAATAATCCCTGACCTATATTTCACCTTGACCATACTTTTATCCTTGGATTACTTAGTTATCTCCCCTGGTTACTTTTTTGTTTTTTTACTCAAGCTTGTATATGGAATACTCCTGGGCCTACAGCAACCATACTTGGAAAACCACGCATTCTACGTCCAAGGTCAAGGTCACTGTTGAAGGTCAAAGGTCAAACCTATTGAAATCCCCTTCCGCTCTATATACTTCTACACCGATGCATGGATTATCAAATGGCTTGGCACAAATGTTTCTCATGATGAGAAGGTGTGTCGCCATCAATAACCACGCACCTACGTCCAAGGTCAAGGTCACAGTTGAAGGTCAAAGGTCAAACCTATTGAAATTCCCTTCCGCTCTATATCTTCTACACTGATGCATGGATTATCAAATTGCTAACCACGCACCTACGTTCAAGGTCACAGTTGAAGGTCAAAGGTCAAACCTATTGAAATTCCCTTCCGCTCTATATCTTCTACACCGATGCATGGATTATCAAATGGCTTGGCACAGATGTTTCTCATGTTGAGAAGGTGTGTCACAATCAATAACCAGCACCTACGTCCAAGGTCAATGTCACAGTTGAAGGTCAAAGGTCAAACCTATTGAAATTCCCTTCCGCTCTATATCTTCTACACCGATGCATGGATTATCAAATGCCTTGGCACAAATGTTTCTCAGGATGAGAAGGTGTGTCGCGATCAATAACCACGCACCTACATCCAAGGTCAAGGTCACAGTTGAAGCTCAAAGGTAAAAAATATTGAAATTCCCAAATGGCTTGGCACAAATGTTTCTCACGATGAGAAGGTGTGTCGCGATCAATAACCACGCACCTACGTCCAAGGTCAAGGTCACTGTTGAAGGTCAAAGGTCAAACCTATTGAAATTCCCTTCCTCTCTATGTCTTCTACACCGATGCATGGATTATCAAATTGCTAACCACGCACCTACGTCCAAGGTCACAGTTGAAGGTCAAAGGTCAAACCTATTGAAATTCCCTTCCGCTCTATATCTTCTACACACACACCGATGCATGGATTATCAAATGGCTTGGCACAGATGTTTCTCATGATGAGAAGGTGTGTCGCAATCAATAACCACGCACCTACGTCCAAGGTCAAGGTCACAGTTGAAAGTCAAAGGTCAAACCTATTGAAATTCCCTTCCGCTCTATATCTTCTACACCGATGCATGCATTATCAAATGCCTTGGCACAAATGTTTCTCAGGATGAGAAGGTGTGTCTCGATCAATAACCACGCACCTACGTCCAAGGTCAAGGTCATATTTGAAGGTCAAAGGTCAAACCTATTGAAATTCCCTTCCGCTCTATATCTTCTACACCGATGCATGGATTATCACACTATGCCCAGGGTCAAGGTCACAGACTTGATGCGTTTGAAACCTTAACGCTCGGCTAAATGGCTTATGATCAAAAATGCCTCGTTTTCTTTGGCTGCCAGTGGGGGTATTCGTGTGCCGACAGGCCACATTTCTAGTTTCCCTTGGTAATGTTTTTTAGTCAACCTTGGTTAAGGTTTTTATGTAGGCCGCAGCCACCTTCTTTGTCAAGCTATGTGTACATCGACAACCCTCGTAGTCGAGCTATGCTGTTCTCCTACAGCTCTTGTTACAACTGGTGGATTATACACTTATTTAATTCCTATAAAGAACATTCTGTGTCTATTGAGTGGGCATGTACCTATAAATAAGAAACAATATTTATATCCCCGGCATACGAAGTATGTCGAGGGGTACATGTATATAGTTTTTAGCTCGACTATTCGAAGAATAAGTAGAGCTTATGTTGTCACCCCGGCGTCGGCGTCGGCGTCACCGTCACGCCTTGGTTAAGGTTTTTAGTCAAGCTTGTATATGGAATACTACTGGCCCTACACCCACCATACTTGGACAACTTCATCTCCTAGTGATGTACATCAATAACCCCTGATCTATATTTGACCTTGACCTACATTGCCTCTTGAATTACTTACTTAATTCTCTTTGGTTAAGGTTTTTAGTCAAGCTTGTAGATGGAATACTCATGGCCCTACACCAACCATACTTGGACAACTTCATCTCCTAGTGATGTACATAAACAACCCCTGACCTATATTTGACCTTGACCTACATTTAACCTTAAATTACTTACTTAATTCCCCTTGGTTAAGGTTTTTGTCGCACCCGCTTGCGGAAAGCGCGATATAGTCGGCAATTTGGCGTTTGTACGTACGTACGTACGTGTGTCCGGTTAAAGTTTTTGGTTAAGTTGTTTGGTTAAGTTTTTTTGTTAAAGTTTTTGGTTAAGTTCTTTGGTTAAAGTTTTTGGTTAAGTTTTTTGGTTAAAGTTTTTCGTTAAAGTTTTTCGTTATACTATATCTCTGCAACTGCTTGGCCCATTACCTTGAAACTTCACATGGGTGTTTAACATCGTCTATATTTTCATTCTACCCCCCTCCCGTGCGGCCCCCGTGCCCAATGTCAAGGTCAAAATACTTTGAAGTTTTTGGTTAAGTTTTTTTGGGTTAAAGTTTTTGGTTAAAGTTTTTCGTTATACTATATCTCTGCAACTGCTTTGCCCATTACCTTGAAACTTCATATGGGTGTTTATCATCATCTATATTTTCATTCTACCCCCCTCCAGCCCCGTGCAGGCACCGGGGCGGGATCAACTGATCCTGAGAATAGTGCTGCAGTAGCCATTGCTTGTCGTAAAAGGCGACTAAACTGGCTTAACGATTGGGTTCATACTTTCCGGAACCCACTATACCGGATTTGGCCCTCATGTACATTTTTGGCTTTCTTGTATGTGAGAGTTGAGTCGGGCTATGCCCCATATATAAAAGTAAGATTAGCGCTAATCCTATTACTTTTAGGGGATGGGATAAATGATGCTGTGTGGCGGGAGGGCCTGGCACCAGATCAGGTTGTTCTAATTTCAGGACTGAATATATATTTGATTGTAAATATTGAGTTCTGAAGTTGGGATTTACCCCCCTTGGACAGGTGGATATGGGACTCGACCCCGTTGACCCGTCTGCGTGTAGACTCCTGAGGCTTGTACCTCTATGTCAGAAAAGCGGACGTTAAACCCTATTCACTCACTCACTCACTCTACCCCTCCTGTGCGGCCCCTGTGCCCAATGTCAAGGTCAAATTACTTTGAAGTTTTTGGTTAAGTTTTTTTTTTTTTTTTTTTGGTTTAAAAGTTTTTGGTTATGTTTTTTTGTTAAAGTTTTTGGTTAAGTTTTTTGGTTTTATTGTTTTTTGGTTAAAGTTTTTGTATTAAGTTTTTTGTTAAAGTTTTTTTGTTATACTATATCTCTGCAACTGCTTTGCCCATTACCTTGAAAACTTCACATGGGTGTTTATCATCATCTATATTTTCATTCTACCCCCTCCCGTGCGGCCCCTGTGCCTTCAATTACTTGGTTAATGTTTATAGTCAAGCTTGTATATGGAATACTTCTGGGCCTACATCAACCATACTTGGACAACTTCATCTCCTAATGATGTACATCAATAATCCCTGACCTATATTTGACCTTGACCTACTTTTATCCTTGGATTACTTAGTTATCTCCCCTTGGTTACGGTTTTTAGTCAAGCTTGTATATGGAATACTCCTGGGCCTACAGCAACCATTCTTGGAAAACTTTATCTCCTAGTGACGTACATCAATAATCCCTTGGTTAATGTTTTTAGTCAACCTTGGTTAAGGTTTTTATGCAGGCCGCAGCCATCTTCTTTGTCAAGCTATGTGTACATCGACAACCCTCGTAGTCGAGCTATGCTGTTCTCCTACAGCTCTTGTTATATTTCCGCCCGTTCGTAAGATTTGTTAAAGTTTTGGGTACTCATTATCTCTGCAACCGTAAGTCGGATTGATTTGAAGCTTCATATACATGTACTTCTTTTTATACGCCCGTTTGAAAAAAACAGGACGTATTATGTATTCACCTTGTACGGGCGGGCGGGTGGGCGGGCACAGCTTGTCCACGCAATAACTAGAGTTCTACTTGACGGATGGTAACCAACAAATTTGGCATAAATGTTTATTACGGCAAGACGAAGAAGCCTATTGATTTTCAAAAATTTCAGATGACTTATCTCACCTTTGTGGCCATTTTTATGCCACCGGGTTTCGAAGAAATGGGTGGCATATAGTGTTTGGACCGTCCGTCTGTCCGTCCGTCTGTCCGTCTGTCCGGGCACACATTAGGGTACTTATGTGGCTAGCCCCACAGGGTTATGGACTTGGTAAAGGATAGGGTTGGTTACAATTAGCCACCTAAAAAATCCTTTTATGTGGCTAAAAATCGTTTTATGTGGCTAATATTTAACATGTGATAAGCCACATAAGTATAGTACTGTAAGAACGTCCGTCCGTCCGTCCGTCCGTCCGTCCGTCACACTTTTCGGTTAACCACTTTGTCACAGTTTCTCAAATATGCTGCAGGTGGCATCCGCGTTCGACAGACGCATTTCTTGTTTATTTTCGCATTCTGTATCCTTGTCCACGCAATACCTCAAGTATACTCCACCAATCGTAACCAAATTCGGTTGACATGTTTATCATGGCATGACGAAGAAGCCTGTTGATTTTCAAATATTTTCGATAGCTTATCTCCCCTTGGAGGCCATTTTTTATTTTCACACTGTATCCTTGTCCACGCAATAAGTCATGTTCTACTTGACTGATCGTAACCAAATTCAGCATACATGTTTATCACGTCAAGATGAAGAACCCTATTGGTTTTCAGTGAGTTAAATTTTCGGCAATTCGAACTACATGTAATTGTTAGGTCCCGAAAACAGAAATGAGTGGTATTTCACTCTCATTAAGTCAAAATTTCAGTTTGCGCTCGAAGTGCGAATTCGCGGCGCTAATTTACCTGATCAAAGACTGGACTTGTACATGTTTACCTGTGTAAACCTGTGAAAACAAACTTTGAATAAGTGTTAAAGGTGATTTCCTCGACACCAATTAAACGTAGCTCATCTGATTTAATCACCAGTGATCAATAACGTCACAGGTCATATGGGAGTTGCGTCCCGTAACATGTATGGCAATATTTCGAGGTCCTGTTCAGATTTCGTTACGTCGAACTTCGGTTTACTCGAAGTATTTATCACAGTCCGACGGACTTTGAGTAAATGAGCGTGGACTGTACGTCTTTATAAATCATCCATATTTTCATACTATAGCCCAGACATGTGGCTTTCATGCCCAAGGTTAAGGCCAAAAATAAATATTTGGTGGTCGGACCCGGTGGCGGTTGGGGGTATCCGTGGGTTCTTGCTCACTTGCTCTAGACTATTTTCAGTTCGTAAAATGATAAATCCTCTGCATGAAATTGTTTCAATCAACTTAACCCTGTCATCCTGGACATGCGTTTTTGGCATTTTGAATGTGACGGCTGAATCTGGTTATATCCCTTATGTGAGTACTACGATTATTCGTAATCCTATTTTAGGGGAACGGGCCAAGTGACTTTGGTGTGGTATGGACCTGGCACCAGGGCTGGCTATTTTAATTTCAGGGCTGAATATATTTTGATTTCTGATTTTGGAATTTTCCCACCAATGCAGCATGTTAAAACGGGATTACGACCGGCCTTACAACATTTTAGCTGTTGATAGGCCCTTAAACACCAATAAACCAACAAACAAACTGTCATCCTGGGGCCCATTTCACTAAATTTTCAACGATAAAAATGATTTTTGTCGTACCATCTTGCGGATATCGCGATATAGTCGGCACTTTGACGTCTGTACGTACGTACATGCGTCCACATTTGCGTTAAAGTTTTTACATATGTTATATCTCTGCAACTGATTCACCGATTGACTTGAAACTTCATATGCATGTTTATCATCCTCCAAATATTCATTGTGCGCAATACCGATGCTGCCCACATGCCCAAAGTCAAGGTCAAATGTCTTAGATGTTTGCGTTAAAGTTTTTGTAAACTTTGCATTAAAGTTTTAACGTATGTTATATCTCCTCAACCGCTTCACTCATTGACTTGAAACTTCATATGCATGTTTACCATCCTCAAAATATTCATTGTGCGCAATACACGTGCTGCCCACATGCCCAAGGTCAGATGTCATAGAAGTTTGTGTTAAAGTTTTTGTAAACTGCGTTAAAGTTTTTACGTATGTTATATCTCCTCAACCGCTTCACTCATTGACTTGAAACTTAATATGCATGTTTACCATCCTCCAAATATTCATTGTGCAAATACCCATGCTGCCCACATGCCCATGGTCAAGGTCAAATGTCTTAGAAGTTTGTGTTAATTTTTTTACGTATGTTATATCTCCTCAACTGCTTCACTCATTGACTTGAAACTTCATATGCATGTTTATCATCCTCCAAATATTCATTGTGTGCAATACCTGGATACTTCAGCAACCCAACCGGTAGATCCATGGAATTGTTTACTGCAACTCCAGTGTAGTCTTCTTTTGAGAAATTTATTCTTATATATCTTAACCAGTATCCCCTGATTTTCATAGGAGCCGAGCAAAAGTTGGTGAAGCCAAGAGATTTTGCTGTGGTAAGATCACCTGGCAACAAATCAAGATATTGTAAATTAAACTGCTGAATTTGGGCATTCTCCCCAGGTGTATTCTCAGCTCTAAATGTCTTAATTGACAAGTCACTGAGTCATAAAACACCATAACATCATGCATATATTATCCATTCTATTTCTCGGCGGGCGCGATATGCTGGCCGCACATTAATTGTGATCACTAATGCTATAATTTACTACCTACATGTGAAAGAGTCGTTAAATATGAACAAATCCACAAAATGTTTCACAAAATTGGCTGCTATTGCGAATTGTGTTGGTAGTTTTAGGTTTGCACTTGCAAACTTCTTAGTCGCACGAAGTTTAGTGAAATGGACCCCTTATGTAAATGAGGCTTTCTGTTAAGACCTGACACCAAGGTACTATCTCTATGTCACCACAGCTGTTACTGGGAGACATAAATTGTCATCTGCTGTTGTTTTATATGTTGTCTTCATTCTCAATAAAAACATGGTTTGACAACACTTCAGAGTAATTTCCATTGGGAATGATTCTAAAGTGTTGTCAAACCATGTATTTAATAAGAGAAATGGAAAATAAAAGCAGACAACATAATTAACTTTTTCTCTTTTAACTGTTGCAGCAGGTGGCCGAGTGAGTGCCCAATCTGCCCCGACCATATATTACGGAAACAGTTGGGAATCTTACCACCGCTATATGCCACAGCAACCACAGTGAGTAGCGTATACTTATTAAACCCCCCCCCCCCCTGATCAGTTGTGGGGCGGGTATACTGGATTCAGGTTGTCCATCCGTCCAGCCGCCCGCCCACATGCTATAACTTCTATTTCTATCATGTAAAATGCTTAATATTTCACATGTGCATTCCGGTAAGGCTATACTACCATGCTGTCCCAAATCCACGACCGTCCAACCCCCGCTGATCCCAAGGTAAAGGTCAAATACAAAACTTAACATCAGAGAAATATGTTATAACTTCAATTTCCTTCATCTAAAATGCTTAATATAGCACACATGCATTCCTGTAAGGCTCTACTACCATGATGTGCCAAATCCACGACCGTCCAACCCCCGCTGATCCCAAGGTCAAGGTCAAATACTTAGTCTCTTTACAAAACTTAACATCAGACTCTGATGATCAGAGAAATATGTTATAACTTCTATTTCTTTACATATTTAGGGGCACATGGGCCCACGTATTCCGTAAGCCTCGCTTACTGACAAATCTAATTTGGAACTCATTTTTCCTCAAGAACAAAAAAACCTGTAACCCTTTCACCCCTCAATTTATAAAATGGTGTGCTGCAAGTTAATTTTGATCTATTTCATTATTAAAAAAGTGTATTTGTTCAAAATCTTAAAAATTACGCCAGAAACTGCAGGTCCAGATAAGACGGCTTGTTTCAAGCCGTCTTATCTGCATCTACAGTTTTTAGCCAGGTTTTTTGAAAAACAATCCAGGCTATTGGATTGGCGAAAGCCGGGCGGGTGGGCGGGGGGCGGCGGCGTCCACAATCAATGTTAAGTTTTTGTGTTTGAGTCCATTTCTTTGTTACTGTACCACCTAGGACCACCAAACTTCACAGCTTCATAATCAAGGGGTGCCCACCACATATCACTATCCAACATGTTACTTTTTTTTTAACTTGACTCATTTTTTTCCGCACAGTCGACTTAAACCATTTTCAATGTTAAGTTTTCGCGTTTACAATGTTAAATTTTCGTGTTTAAGTCCATTTCTTTGGTACTGTACCACCTAGGACCACCAAACTTTCACAGCTTCATAATCAAGGGGTGCCCACCACATATCACTATCCAACATGTTACTTTTTTTTTAACTTGACCCATTTTTTCTGCGCAGTCGACTTAGCCATTTTCAATGCCAAGTGTTCGCGTTTACACTGTTAAGTTTTCGTGTTTAAGTCCATTTCTTTGGTACTGTACCACCTAGGACCACCAAACTTTCACAGCTTCATAACCAAGGGGTGCCTACCACATAAAACTATCCAACATGTGACCCTTTTTTTACCTTCACCTATTATTTCTACGTAATTGACTTAGCCATTTTCAACGTTAACTTTTTAACGTACGTCTGGTTAAAGTTTTTTGGTTAAAAGTTTTTTGTTATAGTATATCTCTGCAACTGCTTCGCCCATTACCTTGAAACTTCATATGGGTGTTTATCATCATCCATATTTTCATTCTAACCCCCAACCGTGCGGCCCCTGTGCCCAATGTCAAGGTCAAATTACTTTTAATTTATTTAAAATTTAGTTTTTCGTGTACTATATCTCTGCAACTGCTTCACCCAATACCTTGATACTTCACATGGGTGTTTATCATCATTGTCGCACCCGCTTGCGGAAAGCGCGATATCGTCGGCATTTTGGCATATGTCCGTCCATCCGTCCGTCCGTCCGTCCGTCCGTCCGTACATCCGTACTTACGAGAGCTACATTGTGAGGTTGCTGTGTTGTGCTGAAACCCACCCACCGCCCTATTTAAGACACTTGGATAAGTGTTTTTCAAATATAATTAACTAATGGCTAGCTCATTTGCATATTATGCGATTTATTCCGTAAGAGAATCGTTAAGGAAGAAAATAACGGAATAAGTTGCTACATTGTGAGGTTAACCCCACAGTGTAAACATCAAAGGAAATAACCTCACAATGTATCTCTCGTAAGAACGTCCGTGTGTCTGGTTAAAGTTTTTTTTTCCTTAAAGTTTTTCCATCTACTATATCTATTTTTTTAGTTTCCATGCCTCGCCCCAAGGCGCGACATGCAGGCCACTGCCATCTAGTCTACAAAAAGTGGGTATAATTATGTTATCCAAGTGTCTATGCTTGGAAAAAACCTGGCCTTCGTGGCTTTGCCTCGTTTCTTGTTGATAATTTTGGTTTATTGTCTGTATGGTTGAAAGGGTTAATTTTTCTTTGCTTCAAAAATTGATCTGAGATCAGGTTAAACGTTTTCTCACCCATGTGAGATCAGGTTAAACGTTTTCTCACCCATGTGACAAGTGGATCCTACTGTTTTTTCAGACGTGTTTTACCCTGTCTCAATACATTTTTCTCACCAGCCACATGATAGTATTCCAGGCAGATTTTCTAACAACAGTCTTCAATATCCCAAGTAAATTGCCCTCAAATGAAGCAAATTAGGTTGTGGATGCACAGGCTGATCTGGATCTACACTCGTTGCATTTCTCCAGTCACAGCCACATATGTGCATTATCGCTGTCTTGCCTATCTTTTCTACTTTTGCTTATTTTATTTATAGATACGGCCCAGCAGACCCAATGTTCTATACCCCTGGCACAGTCATCATTCCTCCGGCTACCGAGGTCACTGGTAACCATGGTGCTCACGATTGGGCAGCCAACTATCCTGTACGCGGTCATCAGCCGGCCAGCAGTCACATGACTAGCCACATACCCGCCCAACCTGCCTACTCGATGGTGCCACATTATCGGGTCCCGGTAGACACGTGCCACTTGATGCATCCTATCCTAGCGCACCTAACGCCACAGTACCCTGCTCCGTACGTACCGTCGTCATTACAGTACCCGCACCATGATCCCAACACCGACAAGTACGTGTACGGACGCATGAACAGCCAGAGCTCTGGCTCATCCGGACCCATACCGCCATCTCTCGGCACCGGGTCGTGGTACTCGGTGGACGACACGCCCTTCCGGCCGGCTACACCGAACACCGGCCACGACCGCAGCTTTCAATGGACATCAGGCTCGATGAAACCTGATACAGCCCAGCAGTCCAAGTCTAAACTACTGCCGCGCATCAAGTCGATTGAAGATCTGCAGAAACGGAAGGCGCATTTGGACGTCAGCCTGATGATGTTGCAGAACGACATAGTCGACTGGGATAAGCAGATAAATGCGATCATCCTGCAGAACCCAAACATCTTTGAGGACAAGACATACAAGGACCTGAACCAAAAGAAATGTAACCACCTACAGGAGATACACAAACTCGAGGCATACAGGTACTGTTGCAAATTTCAGAGTCAAGGTCTGCGGGGTTGAAAGGGTTAACATATTTTTTTTCTCTAGTCGACAATATACAGGTACAGATGTTGGACAGAAGTAATTTCCCACCCATTGAAATCCCATAGACTTGCATGTATTTGTAACTGTGCCTGTTAGCATGTTACTTCAAATATACATTAAAGATTTTAATGAAATAAAATGCATTGAATAGCCAATAGATTTGCGCAGAAATTGATTCACACTTGTATTCAATATTCAAAGTTGTCTACAAGATGCATGGAGTTAAACATATGGATTTTTTTTTGAACTGCTGTTCCCATTGACGATGTCGCTCAAAAAGTGACGTCAAATAATTACACCATATTCAAAAACATGTATCTATCAAACTGCTTGTGATAATCAGTAACCAAAACGTTCATATTCTGCATGAATCTATTTTCTTTCAAACACTTTATATTTCATTCAAATTGGTAAAGTATGTACTGAGCTACATATTTGAGAGTAAAGATGGAAATACATGCAAGTCTGGGATTTTAACTTTCGGGAAATTACTTCTGTCCACCTACTGTGCATTTATGATTATGCAATTCACTAATAAGAGCAGTCAACCTGGCTATCAGTTTTAACATGACTGAGTTACAGCCCTTCCCGTATAGTATTACAACAAGGGTTACAACAATGATTGATCATAGTAATTATTTTATCAAATTGACTTGTTCTCCTATCGATTAACAAAGGAATTAATCAAGTAACTGCAATATTGACATACATAATACTCAACAGTCATCTGACATGTGTTTTGAATGTCTATATATTATTGATGATCAGTTCTGAAATGTGGCTGTGACTGGAGGAATGGGGCTTATGGCTTTTGCAACCAGTGTAGATCCAGATCAGCCTGTGCATCCGCACAGTGATCAGGATCTGCACTGTTCGCCATTTCATCAATGAAGCACCCGTCATGCGTCTGACATGCAATGTGGATCGTTATCAGACAAGAGGCGTGTGATATTTGATCAACAGCTACACTCTCAAATCTCATAAGCCCCATTTTAGCTCGCCTGCACGAAGTGCAGAAGAGCTTATGGCATACACCCCGGCATTGTCGGCGTCGGCGTCGGCGTCCACAAACTTAACGTTGGGGTAAATGTCTTATAACTTCTGTTTCCTTTCATGGAACACCTTGTTATTTCATACATGCATTCTTAAGATGACCCTCTATCATGCTGTAGCAAATCCGTGACCCACCACCCCAAGGTCAAGGTCACAAACTTAGCACATTCATAAACATAACGTTGGGGTAAATGTCTTATAACATCTGTTTCCTGTCATGGAACTCCTTGATATTTCATGCATGCATTCACCTGATGATACTCTATCGTGCTATAGCAAATCCATGACCCACCGCCCATCCCTTACCCCAAGGTCAACGTCACAAACTTAGCACATTCATAAACTTAACGTTGGGGTAAATGTCTTATAACATCTGTTTCCTTTCATGGAACAACTTGATATTTCAAACATGCATTCCTCAGATGACCCTCTATCATGCTGTGGCAAATGCACGACCCACCACCCAACCCTTACCCCAGGGTCAAGGTCACAAACTTAGCATGTTCATAGACATAACGTTGGGGTAAACAGGGTTTCCACTGGAGAAAATAAAAAAATTGCCACTTTTTTTTTTGTGTAAAGCGCGCGCGAAAATTATTCAAATTTGAAAATATTTTTGCGCGCACTTTGACAAAAAAAATATGCATACATGTACAGTGTATCTACTAAGAACAATAAAACATGGTATCATTATGTTTATTTTGTTGTTTTTAGCTCGCCTGCACAAAGTGCAGAAGAGCTTATGGCATACCCCCGGCGGCAGCGGCGGCGGCGGCGGCGGCGGCGGCGTCCACAAACTTAATGTTGAGGTAAATGTCTTATAACTTCTGTTTCCATTCATGGAACACCTTGTTATTTCATACATGCATTCTTCAGATGACCCTCTATCATGCTGTAGCAAATCCATGACTCACCACCCAACCCTTACCCCAGGGTCAAGGTCACAAAATTAGCATGTTCATAAACTTAACGTCGGGGTAAATGTTGTGTAACTTCTGTTTATTTACAGGGAATGTCTTCATATTTCATACATGCATTCATCTGATGACCCTCTATCATGCTGTAGCAAATCTACGATCCATCACCCAACCCTTACCCCAAGGTCAAGGTCACAAACTTAGCATGTTCATAAACTTAACGTTGGGGTAAATGTTGTGTAACTTCTGTTTATTTACAGGGAATACCTTCATATTTCATACATCCATTCATCTGATGATACTCTATCGTACTATAGCAAATCCATGACCCACCTCCCACCCCTTTCCCCAAGGTCAATATCACAAACTTAGCACATTCATAAACTTCACGTTGGGGTAAATGTCTTATTATGCCCCCACCACCGAATGGTGAGGGAGGCATATAGTGTTACCGGTGTCCGTACGTACGTACATATATACATCCCGAAACCTTAACGCTCGGGTAAATGGCTTATAATTTCTTGCTCGGATCTGCTTCACATTTCACACGCATTGCTCCAATGGTCTGCCACTGTGAGCTCAAAGGTCCACTGCCACCTTGTGACAAATCCACATTCGTCCCGCCCCCGCTAAGCCCAGGGTCAAGGTCACAGACTTGGTGCGTTCGAAACCTTAACGCTCGAGTAAATGGCTTATAATTTCTGTTTCCTTGCTCGGATCTGCTTCACATTTCACACACGCATTGCTCCAATGGTCCTCTACCGCCCTGTGACAAATTCACATTCGTCCCGCTCCCGCTAAGCCCAGGGTCAAGGTCACAGACTTGGTGCGTTCTAAACCTTAACGCTCGGGTAAATGGCTTGTAATTTAAATATGCCTCGTTTTCTTTGGCTGCCAGCGGGGGCATTCGTGTGCCGAAAGGCCACATTTCTAGTAACATCTGTTTCCTTTCATGGAATGCCTTGATATTTCATACATGCATTCTTCTGATGATACTCTATTGTGCTATAGCAAATCCATGACCCACCCCTTACCCCAAGGTCAAGGTCACAAACTTAGCACATTCATAAACTTAACGTTGGGGTAAATATCTTATAACATCTGTTTCTTTTCTTGAAATGCCTTGATATTTCATACATGCATTCCTCAGATGACCCTCTATCGTGCTGTAGCAAATCCACAACCCACCACCCAACCCTTACCCCAAGCTCACAAACTTAGCATGTTCATAAACTTAACGTTGGGGTAAATGGTGTGTAACTTCTCTTTCTTTACAGGGAACGCTTTGATATTTCATACATGATCCTCTATTGTGCTACAGCAAATCAATGACACCCCCCCACCCCTTTCCCCAAGATCAACATCATAAACTTAACGTTGGAGTAAATGTCTTTTTAGCTCGACTATTCGAAGAATAAGTAGAGCTTATGTTGTCACCCCGGCGTCGGCGTCGGTGTCACCGTCACGCCTTGGTTAAGGTTTTTAGTCAAGCTTGTATATGGAATACTACTGCCCTACACCCCCATACTTGGACAACTTCATCTCCTAGTGATGTACATCAATAACCCCTGATCTATATTTGACCTTGACCTACATTTCCTCTTGAATTACTTGGTTAATTCCCCTTGGTTAAGGTTTTTAGTCAACCTTGGTTAAGGTTTTTAGTCAAGTTTGTATATGCAATACTACTGGCCCTACACCCACCATACTTGGACAACTTCATCTCCTAGTGATGCACATCAATAACCCCTGATCTATATTTGACCTTCACCTACATTTCCTCTTCAATTACTTACTTAATTCCTTTTGGTTAAGGTTTTTAGTCAACCTTCTATATGGAATCTACTGGCCCTACACCCACCATACTTGGACAACTTCATCTCCTAGTGATGTACATCAACAACCCCTGATCTATATTTGACCTTGACCTACATTTCCTCTTGAATTACTTAATTCCCCTTGGTTAAGGTTTTTAGTCAAGCTTGTAGATGGAATACTCCTGGCCCTACACCAACCATACTTGGACAACTTCATCTCCTAGTGATGTACATCAACAACCCCTGACCTATATTTGACCTTGACCTACATTTAACCTTGAATTACTTACTTAATTCCCCTTGGTTACGGTTTTTACTCGACCTTGGTTATGCTTTTTACTCAAGCTTGTACATGGAATACTATTGTGCATACAGACACCATAATTGGACAACCTTTTCTCATAGTGATGTACATCAATAACCCTGATCTATATTTGACCTTGACCTACATTTCCTCTTGAATTACTTACTTAATTCTCTTTGGTTAAGGTTTTTAGTCAAGCTTGTAGATGGAATACTCATGGCCCTACACAACCATACTTGGACAATTCAACTCTCCTAGTGATGTACATCAACAACCCCTGACCTATATTTGACCTTGACCTACATTTAACCTTAAATTACTTACTTAATTCCCCTTGGTTAAGGGATGTACATCAATAACCCCTGACCTTTATTTTACCTTCACCTACATTTAACCTTCAATTACTTGGTTAATGTTTATAGTCAAGCTTGTATATGGAATACTTCTGGGCCTACATCAACCATACTTGGACAACTTCATCTCCTAGTGATGTACATCAATAATCCCTGACCTATATTTGACCTTGACCTACTTTTATCCTTGGATTACTTAGTTATCTCCCCTTGGTTACGTTTTTAACTCAAGCTTGTATATGGAATACTCCTGGGCCTACAGCAACCATACTTGGAAAACCACGCATCTACGTCCAAGGTCAAGGTCACTGTTGAAGGTCAAAGGTCAAACCTATTGAAATTCCCTTCCGCTCTATATCTTCTACACCAATGCATGGATTATCAAATGGCTTGGCACAAATGTTTCTCATGATGAGAAGGTGTGTCGCCATCAATAACCACGCACCTACGTCCAAGGTCAAGGTCACAATTGAAGGTCAAAGGTCAAACCTATTGAAATTCCCTTCCGCTCTATATCTTCTACACTGATGCATGGATTATCAAATTGCTAACCACGCACCTACGTTCAAGGTCACAGTTGAAGGTCAAAGGTCAAACCTATTGAAATTCCCTTCCGCTCTATATCTTCTACACCGATGCATGGATTATCAAATGGCTTGGCACAGATGTTTTCTCATTGAGAAGGTGTGTCACAATCAATAACCACGCACCTACGTCCAAGGTCAAGGACATAGTTGAAGGTCAAAGGTCAAACCTATTGAAATTCCCTTCGCTCTATATCTTCTACACCGATGCATGGATTATCAAAGCCTTGGCACAAATGTTTCTCAGGATGAGAGGGTGTGTCGCGATCAATAACCACGCACCTACATCCAAGGTCAAGGTCACAGTTGAAGCTCAAAGGTAAAAAATATTGAAATTCCCAAATGGCTTGGCACAAATGTTTTCTCACAATGAGAAGTGTCACGATCAATAACCACGCACCTACGTCCAAGGTCAAGGTCACTGTTGAAGGTCAAAGGTCAAACCTATTGAAATTCCCTTGCTCTCTATGTCTTCTACACCGATGCATGGATTATCAAATGGCTTGGCACAAATGTTTTCTCATGATGAGAAGGTGGTGTCCCGATCAATAACCACGCACCTACGTCCAAGGTCAAGGTCACAGTTGAAGGTCAAAGGTCAAACCTATTGAAATTCCCTTCTGCTCTATATCCTTCTACACTGATGCATGGATTATCAAATTGCTAACCACGCACCTACGTCCAAGGTCACAGTTGAAGGTCAAAGGTCAAACCTATTGAAATTCCCTTCCGCTCTATATCTTCTACACCGATGCATGGATTATCAAATGGCTTGGCACAGATGTTTCTCATGATGAGAAGGTGTCGCAATCAATAACCACGCACTTACGTCCAGGTCAAGGTCACAGTTGAAGGTCAAAGGTCAAACCTATTGAAATTCCCTTCCGCTCTATATCTTCTACACCGATGCATGGATTATCAAATGCCTTGGCACAAAAAAGTTTCTCAGGATGAGAAGGTGTGTCTCGATCAATAAACACGCACCTACGTCCAAGGTCAAGGTCATAGTTGAAGGTCAAAGGTCAAACCTATTGAAATTCCCTTCCGCTCTATATCTTCTACACCGATGCATGGATTATCACACTATGCCCAGGGTCAAGGTCACAGACTTGATGCGTTTGAAACCTTAATGCTCGGCTAAATGGCTTATGATCAAAAATGCCTCGTTTTCTTTGGCTGCCAGTGGGGGTATTCGTGTGCCGACCGGCCACATTTCTAGTTTCCCTTGGTTAATGTTTTTAGTCAACCTTGGTTAAGGTTTTTATGTAGGCCGCAGCCACCTTCTTTGTCAAGCTATGTGTACATCGACAACCCTCGTAGTCGAGCTATGCTGTTCTCCTACAGCTCTTGTTATAACTTCTGTTTCTTTACAGGGAACGCCTTGATATTTCATACATACATTCATCTGATGATACTCTTTCGTGCTATAGCAAATCCATGACCCACCCCCCACCCCTTACCCAAAGGTCAAGGTCACAAACTTAGCATGTTCATAAACTTAACGTTGGGGTAAATGTTGTGTAACTTCTGTTTCGTTACAGGGAACGCTTTGATATTTCATACATGCATTCATCTGATGATCCTCTATTGTGCTTCATCTGATGATACTCTATCGTGCTATAGCAAATCCATGACCACCACCCCCCACCCCTTTCCCCAAGGTCAAGATCACAAACTTAGCACATTCATAAACTTAACGTTCGGGTAAATGTCTTATAACATCTGTTTCCTTTCATGGAACGCCTTGATATCTCGGCCAAATTTTCATTCTTACCACCTTTCTTACCAAATACAAGTGGATCGAACACTGTGCAGATTGCAGACAGAACCACCCCGTCACCCTTATCACTGAATCGTGCCTCCAAGTTCTCCAACATATTTTCACTGAATTTCCTGCACGCACCTTTCGCCTCCATTCTCTGCTTCTCACTATCTCGTACAACATGCCCATCCAACTCAAAACTATCTGCCGATACTACAGGTACAACACTCTCGAACTTTCTCATGTTCACCCCACTCTCTGATTCACGCGCCCTGATACTCTGAACCGTCGATTCTAAACGGCAACCTACTGGCTTTTTGGAAAATAGGTCAGAAATCTTGCGGCATTTCGCTGGTGGCTGACTAGTCTCCAACTGACGCTTTGGTCCCATACTGACAATGTTGCATTTACGAATGCTGAGAAGCAAGTGATTTTGGAACTGCTTATCTTATATTTGAGGGTGGGAATTGGCTCGAAGGCCTTCCATACCCGGACATATAAGTCCAAAAATAGCCGAATTTAGAGAAGTAATTTTGAAGCAATTTAAGGTGTCATAAAAAATCCAAAGTGAAATTGGCAGGTGCGCGTTAAAGTAGGTCAACCCTGTCGGCCACAATTCGTGACCTAGAACAGGTTCAGACCTATGCGCCTAAGTGTTCGCCCTAAAAAGGGCGGTTTGTTTATCTCCCCCGGGTTACCCCGGGGTCGAAAGGGGATCCTGGGTAGAACCAGCCTCTCCCCTGTACCAGTGGCCCTGCTGGGCGTCTCCCCTTGAGGGCACTAGTTGATGTGCATTCTTCTGCCATCTTCCGCCAGAGTGTTGTAGGCGTTGAACACAAATGTTCGACATGCCTCGATGGTCTTCATGGGTGTAATGCTCCTGATGATCTTGGCAATCGCCTTCCTGTTGGACATCTTGGTGTACTTGATTCCGTCGAAGTAACTGGCGGATCCAGTTTTCACCCAGTGATCAATCTCCTCAATAAGGCGAGGAGTCTGGTAAACTTCGACCAGGTACTTGAGATCGCCGAGCTGCAGCTTCGTTTCCTCTTGTGCCATGCTTTCATGCAGCCTCATCATCATGTATCCCGGGCGGGTCGACGTTGCCGGTTCGCTGGTTACATGGCAGCGCGCTGGTGCGACGATGGTGTATGTAGGCTGATCATCACCACTGACTTCTGTGTTGGCGATGTAGATGTTGATGTTGTCCGGGTCCGGCATGATGATATCCAGTCTAGGTTGTTCATTCGGCGGGTTGGTGTAGTCGAGGGAAGGATGATCTGGTGGCGGTGGCGTAGGTGGCGCTGGCAGTGGTGGAGTCGTGGCATGGTTGGCCACTGGTGACCTCGTGGTGGACCCCACGTCCATCGGATCCAACGACGTCTGGAGACTGATCCTGATCCTGGAGCATCTTGAACCCGGGTGGAATCTGTGGTGTTCTTGGAGTGGAGCCGATCACCACGGAGGAGTATGTAGAAATATCAGGTGCAGAAGGGCTGGTTGCCGCCTCACGCCGTGAAGGCAGGCTCGGCGTACTCGCCGTCATTTCCCTCCTGCTGGCCTCTTTTTTCCCGCCAAATCCTTTGTTGTAGGTTTTCTTTCTTGTGGCGGGCGGAGCTGGCTCCCTGCGTTGGTATCGCCAGTTGATCTCCATTGTGAAGGTATAGCGACTGTTGTGGATACGAAACAGAGGTTCGTCAACGTCTCCCTTCATCAGAGGCTTCAATAAAGTTGTCAGTTCAGCGAGAGTCGGGAATATCGACATCTTGACTGTACGGCGTTCAAAAAAGGTCGTCAAAAAAGGTGATTTTGGAACTTTATTCTTTATTCATTCGGCTCATATTTAAGGGTGGGAATTGGCTCGAACACCTTCCATACCCGGGATATATAGCCCAGTAAAGAAGCAGGCCGATGGTCGTCGGTCTGGTTTATATTTCCGAATTTTGATAAATGTTGCATTTATAATTCCGGCTCCAAAAATGTGCGTCAAATATAGGAGAATCTATGCAGGTATGGTAACCTATAATTTGAGGCCTCCTATAGCACCCATCAGCTTATACGTGTGTGATATAGTATGGCTGGGTATCGATTATAGATGATTGAGGGGAACCCATACTAGTTTACGTGATTTGTGCGTTTTGAGTGGCATACGGACTGGTTAAATGAAATTAAGTGGCGTGTGTACTATCTGAGTCACTAATGTCTAGCAAGTGTGCTCTACGTAATTAACTTATTGTCACATTTAGTCCCAATCCTACCCAATCACCATCGAGAAGAGAGAGAGAGAAGAGAAAGAGTTTCTGTACGGTATGGTATTTGACGTGTCACCCTCACCCTATGTTAGTGTGCTGTATCAGAATGCTATATTAACCTATCATGATAACCGTGGTTGCTGATTTATGTGTTAATTGTATATATATATATGTTTTTGTTATTTACTAGCATTTATTTTAATTTTAGTTTAGTTTTAGAGTCACCTACCACACCGTCAGATTTTGGCCGAAATAGACTAATACACATTAAATCGTTTTATTTTTGTCTATATTGGAGTAATGCAGATTGTCAATTTCGACATAAAAAGCAATTACTCCTGGTGGAGGAAACCTCCAGTTTTCCCGGTAGCTCCGGAGTCTCTGTATAAAGCTAAAAAAAAAACCTCAAAAGGAGAAGGCGATTTTGCACAACTACTCTCAACCAGCTGACTAACCTCACCCCACTGACTCACTCAATCACTTAGCCCAATTCCATTGAATTAGTGACCACATCAACCCATCCATACACCCGCCAACCACACACCACATCACTTAGCCCAGCCCCCATTCAATCAATCACACACGCACGCACGCACGCACACACACACACTCACGCACGCAGGCACACAGACGTACATACACATATACATATGTACACACACATATACCCATACACACATATACACTACATATATATATATATGCATACACACATCCACACACACACACACATACATATATATAAACATACACACACCCACCCACCACCCACACACACACACACACCCACCCACACACACACAGCATATACATACATATATATACATATATATACACATATACATACACACATACATACACATACATACACATACACTTATATATACGTACCACCTCAAAGACCCCTCGGCATCACGGGCGTTCCATTGTTCTGTAAAGTGACGGGGGAATGGACATGCATGGTTAGTGACAAAATGGGTCCCCCCAGTCAGTATCGGGGGTCATTTGTAAGTTGTCTCTGGTCATGTCGTTTACGTCACGAGTCGTGTTGCCCTGTCAATATTGTCAGTGTTGGCCACTGTTATTGTCTTTATTATTAAAAAGTAGATTTAGGAAGATGCAAATAAAAATATGGTAAATGATTTGTGCAGATTTGCATGTATGGTTATCCCCACCCGCTAAAATACCGGCCCCCGCATGTAAGCAGTCACTACTTTATAATTTAATAGATAGAGCACTATGTGTCCGGTGGTGAGCAGACCGTATCGTTCGTTTCCCAGCATTTTTGGAACTGCCGAGCATGGTTTTAAATACATCTTCTGAACTGTGTTCAGTTAATTAATTAACACATAATTATTTGATTAGACTAATGCTGTTAACAGCCATCGTTAATTGCTAAATTACCGACATGGCTAATTGGTGAAAATAGTTCACCTACACGACCATTATTGAGAATCGCGTTAATTGCGATCTAATTAGCTTTGACTGAAGTGTCGCCAATCGGTAATTACCCATCATGGCTTATTGGTGAAAAGAGTTCACCATAATTATACTTCTGCTTAATGAATTATTTAGGATATGGGATACATCAAGAAAGAAATCATGAAACGATGTTTGTATTGTTTATTTGAACACGTTACCAATTCTTACATGAATATCAATAAAAAAATGACGAAATTTTCAGGGCAAATGTGGCTTTTCTTTTAACAGTCACCAAATAATCACTAGATTAAAATTTAAACTTTCATACAGTCTACTGTCTGTTTCACGAAAGCTGCCCAAATTTTACGGCCATATAAACAATTCGAAAACAATATTTTGTTCGATAATATTAAATTAAAGGAAAATTTAAGAATGAGCCTTCTTTTTATTTCGTGAAATTCGGTCAAATATTGGTTTTATTACGAAAAATTGATTTCTCTATGGGAATTTAACATGTGGGAAAAAGAGGTAAAAGGAGTGTGGGAGGAGTCAAAAAACGAAAAAATTTGGAAATTGACTCCGAAACCTAGCTAGATAGCTTGGATATGATTTAACTAAGAAAACAAAAGTTAAATTTTAAAAATCGGTCCAGTATTTCTAAAATTCAAAAAAATTTCCCCATGTTAAATCCCCATAGACATCTTCACTCCGTGAAGATGTCTATGGGGATTTAACATGGGGAAATTGTTTTTTCGCAATAAAATCAATATTTAACCAAATTTCACGAAATAAAAAGAATTTAATTTAATATTATCAAAAGAAATCTTGTTTTTGAATTGTTTATATAGCCGTACAATTTGGGCAGCTTTCGTGAAACAGACAGTAGGGCACTTTCACTAAAGTCGCCAAAAACATGCAGATTTTACCATGATTACCACGTACTGTACACGGTGACGCTAGGGTAATTTAACGGATCAAATCACAGATGACATCACCGCTGCACGTGACCCGTGTCAATCGCAATCGATCCCAAGGTCAACGTCAAATACTTTGTCTCTTTACAAAACTTAACATCAGAGAAATAAGTTATAACTAGTAGTATATAGGGAGTCAAAATGATACCACCTAATGGTGGTATCATTTTCACTCCTATATACTACCACCACCACCCCCGATAAAACACCGTTTCGTCCAATAGCACAAACTGGTCACCAACACAAAAAAACGTGACAATTGGTGTCAGAAATACATCACGTTTTCCTCAATTGAACAGATAAAACTATAGTCTTAAAACGGATTTGTTTTTGTGTCGTTGTCATATTTATTTTTCAACACGGCATTTTCCTCCTCCACTATAGCTAATATATTGAAAAATTATTAATAATTTGTAAAAAAAAAACGTGACAATTGGTGTCAGAAATACATCACGTTTTCCCCAATTGAACAGATAAAACTATAGTCTTAAAACGGATTTGTTTTCGTGTCGTTGTCATATTTATTTTTCAACACGGCATTTTCCTCCTCCACTATAGCTAATATATTTCTACGATATTGAAAAATTATTAATAATTTGTAAAAAAAAATAGCAAAAGCCTCCACTCGTGTACACAACCCCAGCGACTGGGCAGATTTCTAGCCGGCACCCAGCCACTGGGGTGTTGGGACCTTTCTTAAGCCCACTCATCTGTTGGCTCACAGTCTCATTTTACGGGTCGCCTTGAACCCCATTGCCAATTCCTCAATTCAGAGAAACCAGCGAAGTAAGGT
The DNA here is from genome assembly GCA_029237695.1 of Conchocele bisecta. Taxonomy (NCBI): domain Eukaryota; kingdom Metazoa; phylum Mollusca; class Bivalvia; order Lucinida; family Thyasiridae; genus Conchocele; species Conchocele bisecta. The sequence goes on along the minus strand of CM055265.1, from coordinate 59,737,461 downwards.
GAGCCTATGTGTGAATTTGGTTTCCGAAATTTCAAGCTCTTAGGTAGAAATCTTTTAGGCGCACCTTTGAGCTATACAATTCCATCACCAATTCACACACACACACACACATTTAGAGACTGCTACCATTAAACAGACGAGACGGACGTCATACCGGATCAACAACATGGCACACACGAGATGAGACCAATTGTTGTAAGGCTTTCAAACGTATATATACTCATCACTTTCCTATACAACATAAAAATGGTGAGCAAATTATAATTATTTATAAACACTTAGCGAGGTTCACGAATTTCCGGGATGGTTCGTTATTTTATTAATTTTATAATTAGTTTTGGAAAAATTATTATTAATTAATTTTAAGAAAATTATAAAGTTAATTAATTATAAGAAAAAAAACAGATAAAAACCGCAAAGTATAATTATTTATAAACACTTAGCGAGGTTCACGAATTTTCCCGGGATGGTTTCGTTATTTTATTATTATATAGGTCAGTAAACAATTTATTAATTAAGTTTAATAAAAAATTATAAACAATTTAAAAAAATACGTGTAAAAAAATTATAAACAATTTAAAAATAAAAAACGTGTAAAAATTATAATCAATTTAAAAAAATGGGTAAAGAAATGTTACAGCAATTTTATTATTATATAGGTGCAGTAAACAATTTATTAATTAATTTTAATAAAATTATAAACAATTTAAAAAATCGTGTAAAAATTATAAACAATTTAAAAAATCGTGTAAAAATTATAAGCAATTTAAAAAAAATCGGGTAAAGAAATGTTACAGCAATTTTATTATTATATAGGTGCAGTAAACAATTTATTAATTAATTTTAATAAAATTATAAACAATTTAAAAAATCGTGTAAAAATTATAAACAATTTTAAAAAACCGTGTAAAAATTATAGCAATTTAAAAAAAATCGGGTAAAGAAATGTTACAGCAATTTTAATTATTATATAGGTGCAGTAAACAATTTATTAATTAATTAATTTTAATAAAATATAAACAATTGAAAAAATGGGTAAAGAAATCCACAAAGTATCGATACGCGGTTATAGATGTATGGTGGTCAGTGGGTGTCGCAACGGGGCCCTAAATTATTATTTTATGTTCCGTATAGGAGGGGCCGTCGGAACAGCTGGAATGTATGGTGGAGAATATCCTGATGTCGCTGTAGACACGCGAATAAGCATATCACGTCCCGAGACGGGCGAGGAGATTTTTTCTCTCGTCGGCCCTCCCTTCCATTACGAGTTTTTTTATATCTTCGTCAGCGAGAATTTGTGGTCGAGCCTTGGACCGGATAGTACCCTTTAACTCCTGGTATCTGACCATCTCTTCGACGACCATTTTGAACTCGCTATGATATATCTTTGTCGGCTATCGCTTTTGACACGATAACGTCGATACTGTTTTTTCTTAGATCTCGCGAGAACCGCTATTCGATCGTGCTTTCGACTCTTGGCCTCTAGTTTTCGGCCCACGAGTCTGGCCGTCCATGCAAAGCAGTCCCGCCCCCGCCGCTACACCACTCAAGGCCACCGCGACTGGTGCGGCGACGATTGTTGACAATAAAGACACACTCCCCACCCCGCTTATAACGGATGCTGAGGCTAACGCGGTGCTCACCCCCACTAATATATTGACCGACCGTCTATATTTCTTCGCGTTATCCCGTCCGCGTCTCTCCCTCGTGTTGTAGAATATGTTGTATCTCAACGATCCTGGTCATCCTAAAGGATGCCGGGTCGACCGTCCCCGAAGGTAAGTGTGGATATAGTTTCTCGTCATTCATCATAAATCAAGTTGTATTAACAGTGTCACTGCAGTGGAGGAAGCCGATTGGTCGCCAATTTTTGTAACAAAGTTAATAACACTACCTGCCGAAACTTTAATTGTAGTGTCATCATCGAATATAGTAAACCCTGACCTCTGCCCCGCGTGCTTGGTGATGCCAATATTCTGTTCTAACACCATTCAGGACGACATTCACTCGGACTTCGCCAATGGCGTTGTCCACGAAAGTTGACCGAGCAGATCGCCATTCGAAAAATCGTCCCGGACACTGCCATGGTGTATCCCCCGTAATCTGTTGCTCGCGTTGGCACCGAATGAATATTCGTAGGCCACCTCGCTTAGTGAACCCGCTCCTCGGCACAAATTGTTATGACGTGTTTGCTAGCTTGTATTTTTTCCATTTGCGCAACCGCCCTAGTTAAAATTGTGTGGGACTGTGATACGCCCCTCTCCAGTCTTCTCATTGCGGCTTCATCGTATGCTGCGGCCGCGACGCGAACGTCCCGTTCTAAGTTGGAACCACCTGGACCGTATATGCTCATGATTAATATGTATATATATATATTAATGTTTGATCGGTTATTTCGAGAACGACCGAAATAGGGTAATCGTTATTCAACTTTCTCGCTTGATCATCGAGAATAGATATCTTCAACTCGTGGATGTGTCCCGATTCCAAAACTTTCATCTCGGGGTGTGGGAAGTATAAGGTCAGGGTCTCACCATAGAAACAATCGCTGGCGTGCACAGTTTTTAATAATGTGCTGGGAGCTCCATCTAACGTGTTGTACGATGTGTTCAATTGATCCAGGTGCACCCTGAGAGTTTTCGTGAAGACGAAGTCCACCGGGTCATCGCCGCGGTATGTACTCACCTGTATAAACCAACCCCTATTGTCGGAGTAGTTTTTGTAAAACCGAGCCGCACAACCACATCCTGGGTGATCGTTACCCGGTTGGCGGGTTTCGATGGTTAAGGTCGCAAGTCGGTAACCTTCGAGATTGTGAGGCTGGCTCTACCATCAAGCTCCGACGCAACAAAAGCTTAGGAGGGCTCTCGAACTCCAAAGGCCGGGAGGCAGCTTTACACCTACTTGTCGTCTATCCTTCACGTAGGTGAACCCTTCGCCCTCCCCCACGTTTTTCCACCCAACCGTGAAGGTGATTGATCTGAGGCCTACCCGGCGTTTTCCGCAGCAGTTGTCGATTGACTTTTGAAGTTCACAACTCTCATTTTGAACATTAGTGATAGAAGCAAACATAATAATAATATCTTTTAATGGATACCCAAGCATTTAGCTTTAACTCTAATGCAAAGTATTCAGTCGGGGGTGTTACACTCAAAAGAACACATGGTGAGCTTGTGCACCCCACAATAAGAGCTAGTTTGGGCGCGGGTTTCGACACAAATTTCACTAACATGTTTGAAAAGTACAGACTTCCTAAAAACCGTTACACAGGATGTCATAACAAACTGGAACAATAATCATATGCAGTTCTGGCAGAACCAACTAAATTTTTACAGTGTGGTGTGCCACAACCGGGTGTGTGGCGTCTCTTTCAGAGACCACATAAAAGACAGTAACAGCATGTTAAGCAGTAGCGTCTACAACTTCATGTGTATTATGCAATTAGGAGGATTCTCAAAGAACTAGGTACTCCACTACCTCAAGACAATGGCTGGAACCCCATTTCCAACACATACGACCGTTAAGGCGTTCGAACGGATATGTGACGAATTTAAAGTTTCAAAAGATGCGGACTGGAGACAGAAAGTATTTCCTAACAGCAACAGCCTGGGCACCGTTCTCATTCGGGGCCAGTCCGGGAATTGGACGCAGACTGATTTTAGACACGATCGATCGGGTGGGTGACCACATCGTCAGTCGGAACGCCGGGAATTTTGATCCCGCGACGATGACCTTCGGGCCGGAAGTATCTGGAGGTCGGCACTGCGGCGTCTCATCCTGCAATTGGTTACCTCCGAAACGAGCTCACGTCGATTATATTTTACAAGACGAAAACGTGCAGAAGGGTATAGAAACCTTTATATTGGACGACGGTCTAGGGTTTACGCAGGCCGGTGTTACCCGCCTCAACGACTCCATTCGCACGTACGTCTGGGCCATCCTCGGCGCAAAGAAGCAAACTCGCAGTTCTATAATAGGAGTCGGAACGGCGTTTGACGCGCAAAAACAATTATTGGCACTTGTAGAGGACGCCATCTCAGCTACGGTGGATCTGGAGAAGGCGATCCAGAATATCAAGACGTTTTACAGAATGCTAGTACCCCAGTTAGTACTACGTATTTGGTATAGGTCTTCTATGGCACCGAGCAATATGATACTACGAGACGACCCGGTTGACGGTTACAATAATCAGATCGTAATCGCCACGCCAATCAAAAAATCGGCCACAACGGGAACGTGAACGTGGATATCATCAAGCGCACCCCCCAACAGTGGAACCGATTTTATAAAACCAAAACCCCCAATTCACGAATCGGATACACCACCCCAATTCACGAATCAAGTTCATTTAAACCCGTTGTTCCACCCGCGGAAACACCAATCATGAACACTGTTGACATTGGAAGCACAACCCACGAGGAGGAGAAATTAGGACTCGTCGTTGCCCTCGTGGCAATCGGGACTACTTGCGCTTTGGTTTTAGAAACTCTCGAGCGGAGAATAGTAGGAGACCGGCGATCGCCACGATTAAAGCCCAAGTATTATTGGCGAGCCATCCGACCGTTTTTGATAATATAGATAACAAGAAGGAGAGGATACCTCCTATCAACCCGGGCAGCGCGGCAGCCAATTTTCCTGCTAATTTAGCCAAGAGATTGGCGAGGGCTTTTAGTTGTTTTTTTTATCCATTCTTTGGCTCCACCGGATGGAGCTGGTGCTGGCGCTGGTGCTGGCGCCGGTGCTGGTGCCGAACCACCCGTGATAGATAGAACTAGAGACGATATGGATAGAATTAGGGTCGATATAATCATGGTGAAAGCTGCGATGATGGTTACTATCGTGACGCCCTTCTCTCTGAACAGAGTGCGAAGACGTTCACCGAGTGTCGTGTCCTCGTTCAGGACCCTCGAGATTGTTTCGCGCTCGACTTAATTGACCGGAAAGCGTCTCACGGTTAGTCAAGGCAGCCTCCAAGCGAGCTTCTCTTTCATCCCGCAACGATCGCAGGAGTTTGTTGATTCGCTCGGTAGATTCTCTATCGCCACGGGCTTCCTTTATTTTTCTTTCTTCTAGAGCGATATGTTCGTCCAGCGCTGAGAGTTTGGAGAGGTTATTGACCAGTTCGCCCCGGGTTGTTTGCAGAACCTTATCGAGTCCCCGGAGTTCGCGAAGACGTAACGGTGGGTCAAACTTCGTGCCGTTTATTTCGTTGACCGTGGTTTCAATCGTGTTAATAGCGTCGGTGGCTACGCGAGGTATCAACGCGAGGTATCTCGCTGAGCTCGATCATTTCTATAGTGTCGGCCGTCTTCGCAAGCGTTTCGTCGGTATCCTGCATGGTTTTTATAATTTTTTTAGGCACCCAAGACCGGTCCCCGATCAATCCGAGAGCTCGAACGAGGTCTGCTCCATATCGGCTCACTGAAGAGGCCCTGAGGAACCGGTTCGGGTCGTTCTTGAACGTCAGCAACTTCCAGTACTTGCCCATTTAACCCACAGGTCTCCTCTTTTAGTGCTGCGGAACTCCAACGTGGCCTTGATGCCGTGTTTAGACACTTCACTCTCCCACCGTTTCACTAGAGAATCCGTTTCCCTGATAGGAGCCAGCTCATTCTTAGAGATCCCCGCAGGAATATCGGCACCGCCCGCCCATGCCGGAGTTTCGGGTGGGGCCTCCCACATATAGCTAACACCACCAGCAGCTGAAGTTCCTGGTGTATCTATGAAGGTCGTTTCGTCGAAGTCATCATCATCATCGAGGTAATCGTCTCGATCGAAATCGTCCATACCAATATCGAGACCAGCCATCTTTATAATAATAATTATTATATTAAAGACAAAACCATTACAGGTTTATAGATTATGTCTTCGAGTCAATACGGTCGCAAACTCAATCCATATCGCAGACTGCGTGAGCCCCTCGGGGCAAAAGGCGTGAGACAGAGTGTCGTTATTACGAACAACCCATCGACGATCGACCAGAACCAGCAACTCCTAGTTCGCTTCCCCAACCTCGAGCTAGCGACGTCATTACGCCGTGGACTGTTCGCGCTCGCTTTCACTATTTCGCTTACATCGACGGACGCGGACCGAACCATCGTTCAGAACCTGGGTCGCGCCATCGTCAAGAAGACCATGATAAAGATTTTCTGAATGAGGTTGTTGTCGATCGATGACAGCGACGTCTACCATTGCTACCAGGACCTGTGGAAGACGGCGCAAGAGCGCGAAAATGCGGTATATCAAGGTATTTTGACACCAGCCGAAATATGGAACGTAACCAGACTTAGAATCGGGTCTTGGTGACAAGGCAGATAACATCGCGAGCGACAACGCGGTCGCGGCCGCTTACGGCAACCGATTCTACATCCGCGTCGACTTTGAGTTGCTGGAGAGTCACATGCCCTACTATCAGAGTGCTTTGGCTGACCGCCTCGAATACGAACTAACGTTCAATGACTACGGCCGAGTTCTCGTAGCCACTGACATGACATCGAAGTATACGATCGACAATGTTTCGCTGGAGTACGACATGGTCACGATGCCCGAACTCGCGCGATTGATCAGAACCCAGTATATCGGGCGTGTTGCTATTACTTTACGACCGAGTTCTTCGCCACCGCAAGATGACGAAAGACAAAAAGCGAAACATTGTGGAATATTAATGTCAACGTACCCGCCCGCTCGATGAAAGGTATACTGATGTTGTTCGAGGGAGGGTCTGGTTTCGCGCTCGGTGCTAGAAAATCCGACAAATTTTATAACCCTAAAATCACGAAGGTAGAGGTGACGATCGAGGGATTACCCAATCAACTCTACAGCGCGGGTCTTCGCGCGCACCAGCAGTGGGACGAAGTAAGGAAACATTTTTCTTCCGGCTCTAAGCGTTCCGGAGGTTGCCGCGGTTGCCAAAGACCTGCAGCTCTCGGACGTCTCCCTCGCGGATTTCCTGACTACCAAATACGCGTTATGGCTAGACATGCGAACCAGCGACGACAGCCTTCACGGTTGGCTGCGTGTCTTCTATCAAATATTCCAGGGAGAGCCCACCCTATACGTGATTGACGATTGCTCGGCCAAGGCTGCGATGACCAAAAAGAAGGACATGCTCTCCGAGCTCGCATTTTCTGGCCGCCATGCGAGACAAAGCGTATGGATCTCCACTCAGAAGTACAACGCCGTCCTAAAGGATCTGCGCGAGCAAACGAAATGGGTCGCCCTCTTTCACTGCAAGGACCGAGACTCGTTCGATGACTGTCTTCAAGAGAACGACGTTATCCCAACGCGCGAGGAGCGCCTGGAGGTTCGACAGATGCTTTCGGAAACTAAGCACGCCAAGCTTCTGTTAAAGACCGATCAACCGACTGCTTACGAAGTTATCAATTAATAATTAATAAATTACAAAAACAATTACTGATCAACCAACCTCTTAATATAATGTAATCAGCAAAAATTCTTAGCAAAATTCTTAGCAAAATTCTTAGCAATTTCTGAACAACCAACCAACCTCTTATATAAAGCAAATGCTTAGCAAATTCTTAGCAAAATTCTTAGCAATTTCTGCACAATTTCTGAACAACCAACCAACCTCTTATATAATGTAATTAGCAAATTCTTAGCAAATGCTTTGCAAATTCTTATCAAATTCTGAACAAAATTCTTAGCAAAATTCTTAGCAATTTCTGAACAACCAACCAACCTCTTATATAAAGCAAATTCTTAGCAAAATTCTTAGCAAATTCTGAACAAAATTCTTAGCAAAATTCTTAGCAATTTCTGAACAACCAACCAACCTCTTATATAAAGCAAATTCTTAGCAAAATTCTTAGCAAAATTCTTAGCAAAATTCTTAGCAATTTCTGAACAACCAACCTCTTATATAAAGCAAATTCTTAGCAAAATTCTTAGCAATTTCTGAACAACCAACCAACCTCTTATATAATGTAATTAGCAAATGCTCAGCAAATTCTTAGCAAAATTCTTAGCAAAAATTCTTAGCAACCAACCTCTTATATAATGTAATTAGCAAATTCTTAGCAAATGCATTTACAAATTCATTATCAAATTCTTATCAATTACTGATCAACCAACCAACGCTTATATAATGTAATTAGCAATTACTGAATAAATGCTGGAGCAATTGCTGAACAATGTTGAACAATGCTTAACAAAATACTTAACAACGCTGAGAAAATGCTTAACAATGCTGAGCAATTGCTAAGATTTGTTGCTCCGCTAATTACTGAATAAATGCTGGAGCAATTGCTGAACAATGTTGAACAATGCTTAACAAATACTTAACAACGCTGAGAAAATGCTTAACAATGCTGAGCAATTGCTAAGAATTTGTTGCTTCCGCTCCGCTGCTAGCTTTATTGTGAGCATAAAACGGTGATCATAAGTATCTGGTGGTGCGCTTGGCAATATGTTAGACTTATGAGACTCGTAAGAATAATAATTAAATTTTAATTTTAAGAAAAATGGAACTGCGACGAACTTCTCGATCAGCTAATGGAAGAAACAGTCGCTCCGACTGAAACTGTAGGAACACCTGTCAGCACGGCTGTCCGATACGGTCCCGAAAGAAAATAAGAAAACGCGGCGCGACGTGAGCGGTTGGCTGCGCTGGTTGCTGGGGGACAATCGGAGCATTATCTCGGTAGGAGTCTCTCAGTTTGTCAGGTGGATAAGATGTCGGATGCGGAGGTCAATAAAATGTACGCGCGATACGAATCCAAATTAGTGCGGAGATGACGAAAACTCTCGGATCGGCGGCTATTCATTTGTACGCAACCGCCGTTAGTATACCTTCACCCTATACCAGACACCGCGGGATTGATTGGCGATCTAGAGACCGACCCTTTTATAGGACACATTCTTAGAACAGCCTGCTGCTCATTTTATCACAAGTTTGGAATGTACTTAGCTCCGCTGACAACCGCGTTGATCACGGTAAACACTGTCAATTTGGACATATATGTCCACGAACTATAAGCCTAATTAATAATGACACAAGACGCACCCGCGAGAGTGACGTGTTGAACCCGATTGCTCCAACACAATTGAACCCGAGTGTTACTCCGCCACTGGATGACATTCAGCGTGTAAAAAATCCCAAAAGACAGGCGGCTGGGAGAGCGGCTGCTGCCACACGAAAAGTTAAACAAGATAAAATACTCGCCGAGCTTCGAGAGGCCAAACGGTCGTTGCAATCGGAGACAGAGACGACAAAACACCCGGTGGCAGCTGTTTCTCCCCCAATCGCTATTGGATTGGAACCGATTGCTTCAACTGATTGGATCCCGTGGGTTGTTGTTGTTGGTGGTCTGTCAGTTGTGGGCACCCTGTATGTGCTTTACCGTTTCAACAACAGATCATCAACGAGGCTGAAATTGAAAAAACAACCCCCAACACTGTTGGACGCGATTCCGATACAATCGTTGAGGGATGCGCCCCATTTAAACATTAAACGCGATCCTTTTTATATGCAATAATGGCTGAACAAGATGGTAAAATGTTAGTGAATGCGCTTTATCACGCCGTGGTGATATCGGGTTTCAGTATCGGGTATGCTCAAATATCATAAAGAGGGTCTTAGGAGGGTCCGCTCCCAAATTGGACTTTACTTTTAGAGACGTAGGGCTCGCGACCTTAGATGTACGCGGCCGCAGTTTGGACCCGAGATTATCTAGTTAAAGCTGGAATTCTACCCGTTAACCCGTATATGGAAATAAAAATGGCTTCGATCGCAATAATGATAGGTGGTGCGCTCGTAAACGCATTGGCTTTCAGCGGTAGCAACTATTTCTTCTCTAAACTGAAAAGCTCGGACGCGGATGAGGAGCGCGAGCGTCACGATTTAGCCGAAGAACAACTCAAGAGTGCAGACGCAGCATGGTCGAAAAAACGAACCGCACATCTGGACTGGGTCAACGAAGAGCTTCGCCGCGAGAATCACGCCGCACAAACTTTCCAGAACGTTGAAGAAGCCAACCGCGAGTACGCGCTGGCATATCCGCAGAGAAGTCTCGCGCCGCTGGATCGTGAGCCCCAACTTTCAGATTTCTATGTACCGTCAGAGACCCAAAAAGACCGCGAGATCGCGTTCATCGTCGTGGATGGAATGTGTGGTGGGTCTCGTCGGCTACTATATTCAATCGAAAATTTTAAATTAATTATTTTTTTACAAAATTCTTAGCAACCAACCTCTTATATAAAGCAAATTCTTAACAAAATTCTTAGCAAATTCTTAGCAATTTCTGAACAACCAACCAACCTCTTATATAATGTAATTAGCAAATTCTTAGCAAATGCTTTACAAATTCTTATCAAATTCTTATCAATTACTGATCAACCAACCAACCGCTTATATAATGTAATTAGCAATTACTGAATAAATGCTGGAGCAATTGCTGAACAATGTTGAACAATGCTTAACAAATACTTAACAACGCTGAGAAAATGCTTAACAATGCTGAGCAATTGCTAAGAATTTGTTGCTCCGCTAATTACTGAATAAATGCTGGAGCAATTGCTGAACAATGTTGAACAATGCTTAACAAATACTTAACAACGCTGAGAAAATGCTTAACAATGCTGAGCAATTGCTAAGAATTTGTTGCTCCGCTGCTAGCTTTATTGTGAGCATAACGGTGATCATAAGTATCTGGTGGTGCGCTTGGCAATATGTTAGACTTATGAGACTCGTAAGAATAATTAAATTAATTTTAAGAAAAATGAACTGCGACGAACTTCTCGATCAGCTAATGGAAGAAACAGTCGCTCCGACTGAAACTGTAGGAACACCTGTCAGCACGGCTGCCGATACGGTCCCGAAAGAAAATGAAAACGCGGCGCGACGTGAGCGGTTGGCTGCGCTGGTTGCTGGGGGACAATCGGAGCATTATCTCGGTAGGAGTCTCTCAGTTTGTCAGGTGGATAAGATGTCGGATGCGGAGGTCAATAAAATGTACGCGCGATACGAATCCAAATTAGGTGCGGAGATGACGAAAACTCTCGGATCGGCGGCTATTCATTTGTACGCAACCGCCGTTAGTATACTTCTCCCTATACCAGACACCGCGGGATTGATTGGCGATCTAGAGACCGACCCTTTTATAGGACACATTCTTAGAACAGCCTGCTGCTCATTTTATCACAAGTTTGGAATGTACTTAGCTCCGCTGACAACCGCGTTGATCACGGGTAAACACTGTCAATTTGGACATATATGTCCACGAACTATAAGCCCTAATAATAATGACACAAGACGCACCCGCGAGAGTGACGGTGTTGAACCCGATTGCTCCAACACAATTGAACCCGAGTGTTACTCCGCCACTGGATGACATTCAGCGTGTAAAAAATCCCAAAAGACAGGCGGCTGGGAGAGCGGCTGCTGCCACACGAAAAGTTAAACAAGATAAAATACTCGCCGAGCTTCGAGAGGCCAAACGGTCGTTGCAATCGGAGACAGAGACGACAAAACACCCGGTGGCAGCTGTTTCTCCCCCAATCGCTATTGGATTGGAACCGATTGCTTAAACTACTGATTGGATCCGTGGGTTGTTGTTGTTGGTGGTCTGTCAGTTGTGGGCACCCTGTATGTGCTTTACCGTTTCAACAACAGATCATCAACGAGGCTGAAATTGTAAAAAACAACCCCCAACACTGTTGGACGCGATTCCGATACAATCGTTGAGGGATGCGCCCATTTAAACATTAAACGCGATCTTTTTTATATGCAATAATGGCTGACAAGATGGTAAAATGTTAGTGAATGCGCTTTATCACGCCGTGGTGATATCGGGTTTCAGTATCGGGTATGCTCAAATATCAAAGAGGGTCTTAGGAGGGTCCGCTCCCAAATTGGACTTTACTTTTAGAGACGTAGGGCTCGCGACCTTAGATGTAGCGGCCGCAGTTTGGACCCGAGATTATCTAGTTAAAGCTGGAATTCTACCCGTTATATATGGAAATAAAAATGGCTTCGATCGCAATAATGATAGGTGGTGCGCTCGTAAACGCATTGGCTTTCAGCGGTAGCAACTATTTCTTCTCTAAACTGAAAAGCTCGGACGCGGAATGAGGAGCGCGAGCGTCACGATTTAGCCGAAGAACAACTCAAGAGTGCAGACGCAGCATGGTCGAAAAAACGAACCGCACATCTGGACTGGGTCAACGAAGAGCTTCGCCGCGAGAATCACGCCGCACAAACTTTCCAGAACGTTGAAGAAGCCAACCGCGAGTACGCGCTGGCATATCCGCAGAGAAGTCTCGCGCCGCTGGATCGTGAGCCCCAACTTTCAGATTTCTATGTACCGTCAGAGACCCAAAAAGACCGCGAGATCGCGTTCATCGTCGTAGGAATGGGTGTGTGGTGGGTCTCGTCGGCTACTATATTCAATCGAAAATTTTAAATTAATTATTTTTTTACAAAATTCTTAGCAAAAACCCTTTTAATAAGCCAATAACCAAAATTCTTAGCAAATTTCTACATGAACAACCAACCAACTCTTATATATGTAATTAGCAAATTCTTAGCAAAATTCTTAGCAAATTCTTAGCAATTTCTGCAAATTCTTTAAGCAACCAACCTCTTATATAAAGCAATTCTTAGCAAAAATTAACTTAGCAAATTCTTAGCAAAATTCTTAGCAAAATTTCTGAACAACCAACCAACTTAGCATATTCTTAGCAAATCTTACAAATTAATTGCAATTCCAAGCAAAATCTTAGCAAAATTATAGCAAAACTACTTAGCAAAATTCTTAGACAAAATTCTTAGCAAAACTTCTTAGCAATTTCTAGAACAACAACCAACCAACCTCTTATATAAAGCAAATGCTTAGCAAATTCAATTCTTAGCAAAATTCTTAGCAAAATTCTTAGCAAAATTCTTAGCAAAATTCTTAGCAAAATTCTTAGCAAAAATTCTTAGAAAATTCTTAGCAATTTCTGAACAACCAACCAACCTCTTATATAAAGCAAATGCTTAGCAAATTCTTAGCAAAACACTTAGCAAATTCTTAGTCAAAATTCTTAGCAAAATTCTTAGCAAAATTCTTACCAACCAGAACTCTTATATGTAATTAGCAAATTCTTAGCAAATGCTTTGCAAATTCTTATCAAATTCTGAACAATTACTGATCAACCAACCAACATATATTTTTTTTTTTTATATGACGAGTGCGTGTTGGGGATTGTCCGATATATTATAATACTTCGCATTACGATGAACACGCGCGAACTTGATACCAAACTAACGCGCAAGCTGGCGAATACGTACTATAGCCCACGCGGCTACTGGAAGGGACTCGCGGCCATCAAGAACCTCGCGGGCAGCGACCAAGGTTTCAGAAAACGCCACCAAGGAATGGCTCAAGAAGCAGGCCATCTGGCAGATATATTTACCCGCGCCTCACAATATTCCGCGCCCGAAATTCGACGTGCCGTGCGAACCAAGTTCACCAAGCGGATCTCCTGTTTCTCCCTCACGATCGCGTCGGTCGCAAGACGTACAGTACGCGCTGACAATCGTTGACGTAGCGAGTCGCTATAAGGGGGCTGAGCCGTTTGACCACTAAAGAGTCTAAGGAGGTGGCCGAGGCCCTTTCCCGAATATATAAAAGGAGTCCTCTCAAATGGCCGAATCTTCTCCAGGTCGATCGCGGCCGCGAGTTCATGGGCGCGGTATCTCATCTATTATCTAAACACAAAGTTTCTGTCAGACGCGGCCAGCGTCAACATCCACCGGGACCAGGGAATCGTGGAGCGTTTCAATCGAACCTGGCTGAGAGACTGTTTCGGTCACCAATACGCCAAAGAACTCGTAGACCCTCATACGCGATCGACCGAGTGGGTGACAGACTGCCCGCCGTGGTCTCCGCACTGAACGGAGAGGTGACCAGATTGATAGGTAAGAAGCCCGTAGATGCTATCAAGTTAAAAAGGGTGACGAGCGAGCCCTCTGCCGTCTCGCGCGGGCGACGTTGGTTTAGAGGAGCAGCGGCTCCATCAGATATTGCCGTCCGCTACCTCTATCAACCGGGAGAGCTCGAAGGTGGCAGCCGCCGCGCGACTGATCCCGTGTGGTCTCTCAATGTATATCATCTAGATCGATCTATTACCAAGCCCGATGAGCCCGTGCTCTACTATTTAGATGGTGGTCCATCTCGTGGGTTTGTTCGCGCAAGAACTTCTTATGGTGCCTTCTGACACCCAGCTACCCCGGATCGTTAGAGAGGTTCCGTATGTATTCCGTCCGATAACACGCGTCTTTTATCGTAGTACGCCGAGAGTCCTAATTTTCGTTGACTGTACGTTTTCATAACGCCGTCTTTCATTTTAAATCCTCTATTTTGCGCAACATCTATAATGTGTTTTCCATCTTCTGTAGTTTCGCTTAGTACTCGTTTATATTTGTCCCAATTTAAATCGTTAGTTCTCTTGGACATTCCTTTCGCGGAGTTTTTATTAATAGAGTTAATTTTTTCTACGAAATAACATTTACTAGATAACGCTATCGCCCTATCTCCGCTAAATTCCATTTTGAAAAGTCCTGGTTCTCTATTACTCCATTTATCCCAAGCCAACCATTTCTTTTTTTCTTTTTCAAACTCGTCTAGTAAGTTAGGTCTAATCAATTCCTCTATCGTTTTTCCACTAACTCCTATATACATACTATCCGTGTCCATCTGTATTAATTCGAAGTCTTCCCTTTTTACGTATTTGTCTAGAAATTCGTAGTAAAATTCCAACATTCTCAATTTAGCGTGTTGATAAACCGCTATTCCGCAGTGGAATGGTCTCTTTACCGCACACCTGGGTTTTCGGGAAGATATTTCGTACGCATCTCCTATCTCTTCCAAATCGTCAAAATACGCGGATCTTAATGCTTTGTTAACACAGTCGTCGCGTATATGTCGTTATAAATGTCTCTCCGTTGCTTCTATCATTTTTCCGCAACACGAGTTTCCTAATAATTTCATTATATCCGCCACCGGTTTCTTATTCGGTTCTACATCCCCCGTTCGTCTTGCGGCTGTAACTTCTTTAGCGAACCATTCGAAGGGTTTACCACTATATAATCTATAACACGATGAACTCCCGTTATTTCTAGGCCGTGTTTTAAATACCATTTCAACAGTGGCGCGTACAGCAATACTTTAGTGGCCGACATAGATCCCACCAATTTTCTTCCGTTTCCTCTAGTTCGGCCAGTATCTGTTAAATATTTTAACATGTGCACGGGAACTTCATCAACCTCTACTTCTCTGTTTATAAAAGTGGAGACATTTCGGAAAACTTATCTTTTAAGTCGTGCCGTACTTCTATATCCACCTCCGCAAACCCAAACCAGTCTCCGGATAAAACCCTTTTACTAAACTTTTTAATAAGTTTAGGGTTATGTGGGTTATCTATATGATGTATAGTTTCTTTTCCGCACGGCATCTCTTTACTTAACGTAGATAAATATAACGCGTTCGCGTCGTACCCCAAAACAGCCTCGCAAGGTTTGGAACCCACTCTAATATTTGAAACACCGGCTTCCGCATATCGCGTAAATACTATCGATGGACCACCAACTAGAGCGTCTTTCATCATTTTGTATGTTTCTTCTTTCGGGGCGCATAGAGCATCCTCCGGTATAACGTCTTCGAAGATTTTTGTTCTTTAATGGTTCCTCTCAATAAATATTGTAGCCACACCCGGTAGTGTTACCGCGTCTTTGAAGATATCTACACCCCTGTGTTTATAAATTCACACATTTTTCCCCACAGCTTCTAGGAACGGTGCTACATCTAAATCGTTATAATATTTCAACCAATCTCTGAAAGTTTTCATATTATTTTCTTCGAAAATTCTACGACATTTACTTAATTCTGTTTCGTCTAGTAACATTTTTCCAGATAGTTTGGAATACCAATTCTCTATCCATCCGGTAGTCCCGGGTAATCCAGCTTGTCTGTAGAATCGAACCACTCGTAAGGAAAGAAAGATTTCTGTCCTTTGCATTCGTAGGCTTTTATCCAACTATCGTAACTTACACCGGGTCCTAGATAAAGTATTACATCAAGAAATCTAAACTCCGGAGTAAATAGAAATATTGTCGCGCTCGCCCTTTTTCCGACCATTACTTTCTTCGTTGTTTGATGACAGTTCGCCTACTAAATATTTCTTTATTAAGTTTATATCGTACTTACTGCTGTTAAAACCTATAACCGGTACTTGATCTATCCACTGTTTGATCTGGGCGATTTGTTTTCCGCGTAAATATTACCGTATTAAATTCGTATCTCGACCATACTTCTTCTCTTATAGTCTTTTCCCCTGACTTTCAAATCTTCTGCGAATTTTTCTATAAGTTTTGAGGGATCTTTATCGCAAATATGATTACCGTTCCTGATAAATTATCTCCTATACTAACGCTTACCGAACGTGCTCAGCTTCGTACACTAAACTATTACCGGTAGTTTCAACTTCTGGCTGGAGATACGCCTCAAAATCGTATACTATCTGATATGGATAAAGAGTAGTGTCGCAACCGATCTTTATATCTTTACCCGTTCTTTGAAATTCGCATTCCCACAATAACTACTAGGTTGAACTTCTTTGCTTTTTCTAATAACTTTATTTTCTCTTCTCATTGTGGATGCGCGTTCTTCTTTTTTTATGCTTTGCATGAATATCACACCCGTGCCAGTAACAGCGTGATATTGATATACGGTATTGGTTTCTGGGACAGTATCCATCTACCGGAGCTCCTAAAATCCATCTTTCACCTCCGTGTCCACACTGTTCGTGGTGAATGTGAATTCCCTCCCGCTTTTCCACAGAGTACATCCAATCGATCGCGCCATAACTGTTAGACCTTTTGGGTTAGAACGCTTTCTCGAACGACGAACGCGGGCTGCTCTAAATAATTACCATCGCATATTACTTTTGTCTCACCTCTCATACATGTTGGTCCGTGTCTCTTCATATTACTCGCTTTCGTGAATTTCTGTTTGCAATTATTGCAGGCGTAAATTTTAGATAGGTTTTTAAGGTTTTTTATCAGAAATGCGTGATTATTAAACAGTCCTATTGTCATTGGTTTATTACCTATCGCATCATAGTGCGCTGGTACCTTTTTCAACCACCATACGCCACATTCGGTGGGTTGATATACTTCTATACCGATTTTAAAAAACTCTTCAACCTTTTTCAGATCGAAAAAAGGAATTGGTGAAACCACCTTACTACCGAAATATTGCTTACTAAGTTTCTTTCGCTTTTTCCGTACATCTGTCGGGTCTGATCTTTTTATCAAGGTGCATAGCTAAACACCTGAACAGACAAAGGTCGTCATTATACTTATCTAAAGAATACATACCTTTTCTATTCCTCAACCATTCTGGAAGTTCTCCTCCCGCCGCTTCTTTGGATTGTAGTCCCAAATCTATTACCTACTACCCTGTATTAACTTTACAAAAACCTCTACCCATCTTACAAACTTCCACTTTGTATTCGGTCTGTCTATTTTATCGGACATTATTCGTGTTTGCTCCTTATCTGACAGCCATTTTTTAATCGGTTTTCATTGATGATGTGGTTCGCTACCACCGAGATTTTTGTGAAATATTATAGTTTTTAGGTTTTCCATTTTTAGTTTCCTCCATATGTTCTAGCTTGTAAGAATATGAATATCTCAAATAAAAATTTGTTGTTAGATACGAAGCGATTTTATCGAACATGCGTTCAGACTCGTTAATGTCAATGTTTTTACGAAAGGATAATGCAACCTACCCGTCTTCCCTTTTCTACCTTTTCCAATGTTTCATCGTGAGCCCCAATATTTCTTCTTCACCTTTTTCCACTATCGCGCTAACAATAGATTTTTTCTTATTATTTTGGCGTCTAATTTGTGACAAATTATTTGTGCTTGAAGGTTTGATTACACTAGCCCTTAACCCCGCAATACTTTCTTTTTGAATTCTGTTACCAACTTCCTCCGCTTTGGATATATCATTAAAGGCTCCTCGTTTGTGGGCGCGGGTAAACTGCTTCATAAACGCCTCATTCTTTGTGGAATTTATAATGATTTGTGTCAACCCCCTAACTCTCAACCGTTTACTATAAGTAATCCCTAGAGATTCGGCTTCTCTTCTCAAACTTTCTAGTTCTGGCGTTATCATATTTTCTGTAATATACTTTTGTATAACCTATGAGATTTATCTGTTCAATTGGACATGAATAATTTACACATGATGTTTTTTCATGTCCAATTAAACATAAACATATACATATATATATCAAAAAAAGAAAATGGAGTGTGCTACTTGTTGTAAGACTTTTGCTTGTAAAGACTATCTACGAAGACATATATCGAGACGTAGAAAGTTTCCTTGTGTCGCCCCACAATTTCAATGCCCCAGATGCCCCTGTAAGTTCGTTAGTGCCCAAACTCTTTGTAGACATAAGCAACTACGCTGCCCTGTGGCTAGGGGGGTAACGTGGTAGACTAGAGTTGGTAGAGTTAGTTGACTGATCTTCAAGCTAAATTATTTGACCTATTGGGGGAGAAACAACTCTGAATATATTTTCATTCATATGGAAGATTTGATTCAAATAATCACTAATTTCTTCCGTTTCTTCGTAGAAAAACGTATCCGTAAACGAATCGTTGATTTTAAACAGTTTTATAAAATTAGCTCCATTCTCTTCAACTAGTCGTTTGTCGATCCTATTTAGTCGCCTCATTTCGCGAATTTGGCTCTTATAATTTCTACATAATTTTCGGGATAATATTGAAAATGCAACTCTCTTTATCGGCGCGTAATAAATTACGCTGATATTTCATGTAATCTATTTTACATAATGATTTCATTTTATAGTAAAATTCGTCAACAAGGTCATTACAAAATTCCACTTCCCATTCTATTACTTTATCCATTTTGTTATAATGTTTTGTTATAACCTATGAGATTTATCTGTTCAAATGGCAGTGAAAAACACATGATGTATTATGACACCAAATTGTCACGTTTTTTTTAATTGTCACGGTTTTTTTTTTACAAATTATTAATAATTTTTCAATATCGTAGAAATATATTAGCTATAGTGGAGGAGGAAAATGCCGTGTTGAAAAATAAATATGACAACGACACGAAAACAAATCCGTTTTAAGACTATAGTTTTATCTGTTCAATTGGGGAAAACATGATGTATTTCTGACACCAATTGTCACGGTTTTTTTTTACAAATTATTAATACTTTATCAATATATTAGCTATAGTGGAGGAGGAAAATGCCGTGTTGAAAAATAAATATGACAACGACACGAAAACAAATCCGTTTTAAGACTATAGTTTTATCTGTTCAATTGGGGAAAACATGATGTATTTCTGACACCAATTGTCACGTTTTTTTTTTAAAAATTATTAATAATTTTTCAATATATTAGCTATAGTGGAGGAGGAAAATGCCGTGTTGAAAAATAAATATGACAACGACATGAAAACAAATCCGTTTTAAGACTATAGTTTTATCTGTTCAATTGAGGAAAACGTGATGTATTTCTGACACCAATTGTCACGTTTTTTTGTGTTGGTGACCAGTTTGTGCTATTGGACGAAACGGTGTTTTATCGGGGGTGGTGGTGGTAGTATATAGGAGTGAAAATGATACCACCGTTAGGTGGTATCATTTTGACTCCCTATATACTACTTAACTTCTATTTCCTTCATTGCAAATTCTTAATATTTCACTCGTGCATTCCTCTAAGGTTGTGCTATCATGCTGTGACAAATCTACGGCCATCCAACCCCCGCTGATCCCAAGGTCAAGGTGACATACTTAGTCTCAAAGCTTAACATCAGACAAATATGTTATAACTTCTATTTCTTTCAACTAAAATTCTTAATATTTCATGCATGGATTCCTCTAAGGCTCTACTATCATGCTGTGACAAATCCCCGCTGATCTCAACGTCAAGGTCACATACTTAGTCTCTTTACAAAACTTAACATGAAAGAAATCGGTTATAACTTTTATTTCCGTGCTCGGATCTGCTTCACATTTCACACACGCATTGCTCCAATGGACCTCTACCACCCTGTGACAAATTCACGTTCGTGCCACTCCTGCTAAGCCCAGAGTCGAGGTCACAAGCCCGCACACTTGGATTTTTTGTTTACATATTTAGGGGTACCTGGGCCCACGCGGGGGGTATTCCGTAAGCCTCACTTACTGACCAATCTAGTTCCTTCATCTAAAATGCTTAATATTTCACACATTCATTCCTGTAAGGCTCTACTATCATGCTGTGCCAAATCCACGACCGTCCAACCCCCCACTGATCCCAAGGTCAAGGTCAAATACTTAGTATCTTTACAAAACTTAACATCAGAGAAATATTGTTATAACTTCTATTTCCTTCATCTAAAATGCTTAATATTTCACACATGCTTTCCTGTAAGGCTCTACTACCATGCTGTGCCAAATCCACGACCGTCCAACCTCCGCTAATCCCAAGGTCAAGGTCAAATACTTAGTCTCTTTACAAAACTTAACATCAGAAAAATATGTTATAACTTCTATTTCCTTCATCTAAAATGCGTAATATTTCACACATGCATTCCTGTAAGGCTCTACTACCATGCTGTGTCCAATCCACAACCGTCCAACCCCTGCTGATCCCAAGTTCAAGGTCAAATACTTGGTCTCTTTACAAAACTTAACATCAGAGAAATAAGTTATAACTTCTATTTCTTTCATTGAAAATTCTTAATATTTCATGCATGCATTCCGCTAAGGCTCTACTATCATGATGTGACAAATCCTCGCTGATCTCGAGGTCAAGGTCATATACTTACTTAGTCTCTTTACAAAACTTAACATCTGAGAAATCCGTTATAACCAGAGGTCCAGATAAGGTGCGTATTTGCGTAAATACGCAATTAAAACATGCAAAAACCCAATTAAAATCAGAGACAATGCGTACCAAAAAGCAATTAAAATGTCCGGTACGCAATTCTTTTTTATCCTGTAGCGTACTCCTCAAATTTATTTTCAGTCTGTCGCGTACTGCTAGATTTGTTCATGTATACAATCCTACAAAATCATCGCCGATGATCTGTGGCGGTCGCCATTCAATGTTTACAAAGTCTGGTCCCGCTCTAGCTGCGGACAATGTCTCGCTGTATATCACCGATAACGGCTGGAAACCAGTTTTCGGGTGTATTCGATTTGAACTCCAGGATATAGCGGGAGAGATTCCGACTCTCAGCGGGAAAAAAATGGGTCCAACTCGATACGAAACTCTAGTAACCCATCACACGGCAGTTGTTTCGGGTACCGTTCCAAGTTAATGAACCAAAATCTAAAATTTCCACCCTTATCCCATCGGTCGTTTTTGCCCATATTGATTTTGAGAAAATAAATCGGATAAGAGGGCCTGTCAATTACGTCATTTACGGAAAATATTACTGATTTTTAAATCAATAATTGTGGAGAAAAAAACGGCAATGCGACACTATTGTGAATCGGACATCCAGGCTCATTACTAGTCTTATTTTCTTAAATTGAAATCGATGTGAAACTGCTTGTTTCGGCGACACTGAGTCTACTCAAGGAGATGCAACGAAAAACGTCCGTGACAGACATTTTATTATTTTGAATGTGTCAGCTTTATATTTTACATGTGGGACAGTATCATAAGTAATAAATGAAAATATGGTAACATTATACTATTTCGACCACGCACACGTTGGATAAAATGGCGGTCGAATTAATAAGAATTAACTAAGTTAAAATAGGACGAGTTGAACGCGCCCGAATTCACCAATTAATATAATCGTAGTAGCGATAGACACTATAAATAACACAATCGGATCATGTCAGCTTTTTTCGTAGAAAATTGGTGACACATGGTGCAACAAAATGGCGGCCACAACAAACGTGGAAGAAAAAAATTGCAAAAGTCCACCACCAATGTTAACCTTATTTCGATTATTTTACGACCGATGCAAAGATGGAATCTCAATCCATTGCACAAGGCATCATACAGTCATTTTGTTGAGCTCGGTGTGTGGAGACCCCAAATTAATCGTGATTGACATTATTGATGAATTGCTGTCAAACGTGGTCGGCAAAAAAAAACTGGATCCCGTGTTGCAAAGATCAATCTGCCAGCCAATCAAAGCATTCTTGATCAGCGTATGCACTGTTTGTCATTCAGATAATGAAACATCTCGCATGATTTTTGAATACACGATACTGCTTGTTACATAACTTATAACTATAAGTGTGCTAGCAGATCCGGAACTACACAGGTCACAAATGCCATTAGCCCATGCAATTACTCTAGTAACAGTTACTTATATGTACTTGGAATCATTGAAAACTTGGAACTAATCATTTTGGTGTTCTTATAAGTAAGGGAAGCTGTGTTACCATACACATGTAAGTATAACACTGCTTCAATTAATTATATGAACAACAAAACATTACCATTAATACATAAATTATTACGATTTGTTTCCGAATCGGTTTTTGTAATCAAAATATGGAAATACCCAATTGAAAAAAATTGATGGGGTAACGTTTTTAAAATACCCAATTGAAAATTGAGAATACCCAATTGATTTCAAAAGTATGGAGTAACAGTACCCAATGCCAAATTCCTTATCTGGAGCCCACGCGGGGGTATTCCGTAAGCCTCGCTTACTGACCAATCTAGTTCATACATGCATTCATCTGATGATACTCTATCATGCTATAGCAAATCCATGACCCACCGCCCTCCCCTTACCCCAAGGTCAAGGTCACAAACTTAGCACATTCATAAACTTAACGTTGGGGTTCATTTCTTATAACATTCTGATTCATGGAACGCCTTGATATTTCATACATGCATTCCTCAGATGACCCTCTATCATGCTGTAGCAAATCCACGACCCACCACCCAACCCTTACCCCAAGGTCAAGGTCACAAACTTAGCATGTTCATAAACTTAACGTTGGGGTAAATGTCTTGTAACATCTGTTTCCTTTCATGGAACGTCTTGATATTTCATACATGCATTCATCTAATGATACTCTATCATGCGATAGCAAATCCATGACCCATCAAAGCCTTAACCCCAAGGTCAGGTCACAAACTTAGCACATTCATAAACATTAATCATTGGGGTAAATGCCTTCCCCAAACCTTATAACATCTGTTTCCTTTCATGGAACGCCTTGATATTTCATACATGCATTCCTCAGATGACCCTCTATCATGCTGTAACAAATCCATGACCCACCACCCAACCCTTACCCCAAGGGCAAGGTCGCAAACTTAGCATGTTCATAAACTTAACGTTGGGGTAAATGTCTTATAACATAGGTTTCCTTACATGGAACACCTTGATATTTCATACATGCATTCATGTGATAATACTCTTATCGTGTATATCAAATCCATGACACACCTTACCCCAAGGTCAACTTAGCACATTCATAAACTTAACTTTGGGGTAAATGTCTTATAACATCTGTTTCCTTTCATGGAACGCCTTGATATTTCATACATGCATTCCTCAGATGACCCTCTATCTTGCTGTAGAAAATTCATGACCCACCAACCAACCCTTACCCCAAGGTCAAAGTCACAAATTTAGCATGTTCATAAACTTAACGTTGGGGTAATAGTGCATTATGGAATGTAATGACGCTCGATTTTTGTGCCAAAATTGATTTTTTTGCAGTTTTGTTAACGATAGGGATTGAATTTACAGAAAAAATAGGGGTTGAATTTTTTTGACAATTTTTTGGTGTATTTTAGGGCTTTTTAAGGGCGACAACCCCCATAAAATGACCAAATTAATATGGTAAGCGATGACGTTCGAGCTCTGTACCCAAATTACATTTCTTTGCAGTTTTGTCAACCACGCTGGGTAAATGAACAAAAAAAAAAAAACAGGCAATACATTTTTTTTACATGTTTTCGTGTACTTTTAGGGCTTTTAATGGGCGAAAACCCGCCAAAATAAAAATGGCAAAAAATCATTATGGTATGTGATGACGATCGATTTTTGTACAACTCTTGATTTTTCTTTGCAGTTTTAGCAATCATACAGGTAAATTGACAGAAAATAGCTGTGACGTTCTTTTGGCATTTTTGGGTGTATTTTGAGGGCTTTTTTGGGGAGTTGACAAACCCCCGAAAATGGCAAAATCTATATCTCAGCTCATATACACGCTATCTCCATGATCTAGGTGTCTATAATGGGGTTTCTGCGGGCGCTGATATCGATTTTGATGGTTAGGACAAGATTTGAGGTTAAGGTCGTGGACTAACGGTCAACGCGGGGTCATTATTGGTCACAAAGCGTGGAATATTACCGATTTATATAGTTTTTTCATGGTGAGAAATTACCAATGATAACGTTATTCACATGCGAGGTGACATTCAGGTTCAGGTTATACCGTATTTAGTCGTGTATAGCGCGCATTTTTTCAGCCCCATTTTTAATCCAGAAGTCACCCTGCGCGTTATAAGTAGGAACATAAATTTCAAACATTTTTCCAGCCGATTTCTGCGCCAGTTTTACCCATTCTTTTGATCGAAGAGAAAAAAGTAATGTTTACCGGAAACGGAAACATCGATTTGTGGTCCTAAATTACGCATAGTGTTATACACCACAAAAAGTATGGGTAAGTACGGGTGAGGTAAGTGTAGATTGGTGTTGAACATCGATTTGTGGCCCTAAAATACGCATAGTTATACACCAGCATATGCGTGAATCTACACGGGTTGCAATACCATAAGCCCCATTTCTCCATACATAGCCACATTTTTGGCATTTTCTGTCTCGAAATTAAATTAAATATCTACGCTGGTGTCTCATATCGGTCAATTATTGTCAGCTTGTTATCGGTGGTTGTGAAATTTTCAATGTGACGTCACGCGTCAAGCGTAACCATTATGTGAATAATTAATGAGGACAGTAGTTGTAAAGCAAATCAACCTTATGACGTGCCGTCAGCCATTATGTGAATAATATGAGGACAGTAGTTGTAAGCAAATCAACCTTATGACTGTGCGAGCAGCGTAGCTATACGCAGTCAGATCAGTACAGTAAGTGGATAACATTCAATCAATAAACATGCTAAGCTGAGGCTATACGCTGATTCTACAGCGACTTCGATGTCTATTTTTAAACCCGATCAATAAACGGTGAATACACACTACGCGTGTATACTGTGTCAATATTTGGCTGGGGTACAGGTGTTTCAGTATCGCCTTGGGGAAGCTGTCTGTCTGACACATGGCTGCCACGTGTTGTTGATTATCAAACCTGATTACGGGGCGACACGTGACTTGCTTTGTCGAATGCCAAATGTAGTGGATTAAATAAAAACAAAAAATTCTTCGTAAGTAGTTCCAATAAATTCATTACATGCGTCGTAAATAAATTTTTTTAATTTTTAATTTTTAATTAGCGTATTAATCGGTAAATACCAATAAATGCAACACTAACTGCTTTGAGAAAGCCTACCCGCACACGTTCAGCATTGTGGATGTGAACTCGGAAAGCAATTTTCTTATACTAATGACAAAATTTCGGCCGATTTTTTTCGTGAAAATTGTCTGCGTGCTATTTACTAGAACTGTTTTTTTACCCATTTTTTTGGCCCAAAATAGGGATGCGCGCAATACACCAATGCGCGCAATACACGGCTAAATACGGTAAAGGGCATGTTTAATAGCAATCACATACATAGTTTCTACATTTGTCTGAAACTCATACGGACGGGAGAATGAATTCCAATAAAATCCAAGAAAGCCCCACAATACACTGCGTCCTTGTACATGTGTCAACTTTACGCCGAACAGGCAGCATTCGGCATATTTTGGAAGGTCAATTAATGATTAACTGAATATTATCATGCCTGTTTATACTCTTCATCGTCAACATCAACTGTGTCACGCTTGCTGTTTTGACATCCTTGGCATGACACTTACAAAGGGTGTGCGTCATTTGGAGGTTGTTATTGGCACATGAACAGTTGCGTGCACAGGCAGACGATCGACAGCCGCATTTGATCAGCTCCAGAACAGCTTTTGGAGCAGGTAGCTCAAGACACCGCACTGGGAATATTGCACCATCGTCGAGAACCCAGCCACAGTCTTCCAATCTGGGCAGTACAGGATGTGTGGTGATATAGGCTTTGTTAACTGTACAAACAAAGTTCGTTCGTTGTATATGAGGCAACAGTGTAGCCCTCGTGGGTGGCAGCATCTCAGACTCCATGTTTTTCGACCTAAAGAGCTCCCAGCGAAGTTTGGAAGTGTTTGCGGGCCATTGGCAGAGTAGACGCGGCACACAAAGTGTTCCAGAGGTTGCATGTCCTTCTTGGAAGTTCTCCGTTGATCAGTTCCGTCGATGAGAGAGGATCATCTCCCAATCTTTGGAAGGTGTCGACGATCTGATCAGTTGGGCTCAGCTTGAAGTACTCTGTGATCCACCTCTTCTTTGTCACACCCACGAACTTACCGCCCCAGTCAGCACCGGAGAAGTTGTGTATCCCAATTAGACCTTGACAGTGAGGACGGCCAATGCTTCTTACTCTCTCCATGACATCTATCTTTCTGAACTTGTTGCCTTTTCCTGTGTGAAATTCTAGGGTGGTCAAACTCCCTAAACGTCCATGTGCTCCAAGGTCAAGGAGAAGGACCAAGACATCAGTATCCGGAGACGCAACTACAACATGTCTGAATGCACAGTCCTTGATGCAGTGAAGAACGTGAAGGGGGATCTGTGAGTCGGCCTCCTCGTGTCCATGTGTTTGGAAGTCCTCTTCAAGTGTGTGGGGTGAGTTTATCTTGATATTAGTGTCATATGCGACGATAATCCGCAGATCGTGCCCCGCAAACTCCTGTAGAAGTCCATGTGCAAGAAGTCTTGCAAGCTGTCCCTTGGTCTTTGAGCAGGATAAAAGGTCCCGCAGGGGAACAGTTGTGATGTTCATCTCGTCATGGACCTCATACCCAGCACGTGAAGCTTCATCGATGTAGCTCTCTTTGCCCTTGTCTTTTCCTTCAGACTAAGTGGAAGATATTGATCAATAATATCCTAGCTTCAGTGTAGCCACCCTTATGTACCGCCTTTTGATGGTCTTGATAAAGGCGTGCTTCAAGTGCGTGATTTTCTTCATCCCAGGTGTTTTCTTCATCGCCTGCAGGAGCGCCATTGCATCGAGAATGTAAGTTGATGCGGTGGGATGGGAAACCGATTGTTCCGGTTCAGGGCTATGCGATGCAGAGGGTTGAGCCTCGACTGCATGCATGACGCTAGCCTTGTCCGTTGCTAAGAGGAGTGTCCCATCAGGTGCAAACATAGAACGGGGCATCACTGACATTTCGTGAGTGCCAATTGTCTCCTCGAGCTTTGGTAGTTTCGCAGTTTCAGCTACTTTGACCGAGTTCATCCTCTGTGTCCATTGGTGACCTCGTGGTGACCTCGTGGTGACCTTTACTTTATGACATTGACCTCAAATCATGTCGGGACCATCATAATCGAGCTCAGCGCCCCGCAAAACCATATCTTAGACACCAAGATCATGAAAATAGAGAGTATGTGAGTCGAGATACAGATTTTGTCATTTTTTGGGGGATTGTCGCCCCTGAAAAGCCCTCAAATACAGAAAAAAAGGTCAAAAAAATGTTTAATTACCTATTTTCGAATTCATCACCCGTTATGGTTCATAAAACTGCAGAAAAAACAAGTTTGGCACAAAAATCGAGCGTCATCACATACCATAATAATTTTGCCATTTTCTGGGGAATGGTCACCCCTAAAAAGTCCCAAATACACAAAAAAAATGGTCGAGAAAATTCAACCCCTATTTTTTTCATTAACGTACTTCCTATTGTTGACAAAACTGCAAAAAAATCAATTTTGGCACGAAAATCGAGCGTCATCCCATTATCTTACTCTTCCATAATGTACTATAAATGTTGTGTAACTTCTGTTTCTTTACAGAGAACGCTTTGATATTTCATACATGCATTCATCTGATGATCCTCTATTGTCCTACAGCAAATCCATGTCCCATCCCCCACCCCTTACCCCAAGATCAACATCATAAACTTAACGTTGGGTAAATGTTGTGTAACTTCTGTTTCTTTACAGGGAACACCTTGATATTTCATACATACATTTATCTTATGATCCTCTATTGTGCTACATCATATTCATGACCCCCCACCCCTTTCCCCAAGGTCAAGGTCACAAACTTAGCACATTCATACATGCATTCCTTATGTGAATAGTTATCATGCTGTAGAAAATCACCAACTCAGTGCGTTCATAAACTTAATGTTGGGTTAAATTTTGTGTAACTTCTGTTTTCAGGGAGCGCATTGATATTTGATACATGCATTGATCTTAATATGCTATATCATGCTATAGCAAATCCATGACCCCCCTTCCACTACTGACCCCAATGTCAAGGTCCACCGCACACCCCTTAACCCAAGGTAAAGTTATATAATATTCATGTTTTTATACAACTGTGCCAAGTTTAAGTGAGGGCTGCCAACAGGCGAGCTTCGTTGTCTTCTGTCAACTCTTGTTCCAGTCACAGCCACAAATATGTCCACTTGTGAAACCATACCTTCAGTTGTCAGCTGGAGAACAACGAGAACTTGGAGCGGAGAACAGACAGAGCGACACACAGGGCTGCTAGTGGACACAGGCAGCCCCAGGCTCGTATACCAGCCGGAGAGACGGACTCCTCAGTCGGGCACCAGTCGTACGCCCCGAATGTTCCGCTGTATCCCAGTGGTCCAGTTCTGCCACCGAGCATGGGGATGGCATATGTAGCAGCCTCGCGGGGCCAGAGAATTTCGGCCACCAGCAAACATGCACAGTCCACTTCAAACCTCGCGGCACACGCCAAGGAACCAGTCACACTGCGTAAACCCAAATCATCCGCAGAAATCGTCCATTGGGCGTGTGAACACTGCACCTACCAGAACGAGATGGACAGCCACGTGTGTGCCATCTGCAGCAAAACCTCCGACAATCCACATATACTTGGTGACATGGTGGCCTATCCACCCTCACTGTCAGACATTACAACACCGCCAGTGATCCCAGATCTCAGTGCCTCACAAGCCAACATCCCTCACCCAGCTGCGGCCATACAGACACAGGCCAGCGATAAACTGTCCAACGTGGCCGCACCGCCCGCGGTCTCTAACATGGCCACCAGCAAACATGCACAGTCCACTCCAAACCTCGTGGCACACGCCAAGGAACCAGTCACACTGCGTAAACTCAAATCATCCGCAGACATCGTCCATTGGGCGTGTGAACACTGCACCTACCAGAACGAAATGGACTGCCGCATGTGTGCCGTCTGCAGCAAAACCTCGGACAATCCACAGATACTTGGTGTCACAGCGGGCGCGGTATCCATGGGTGACGAGGAACCGGGACAGGACACCTGGCAACCATGCCAGTTCTGTACGTACATGAACCCGCCGGGCATGAAGGTGTGTCTCGTCTGCAACAAGCCTCGGGTTGCGTCTGCTGCAGGGCGCAATGTGAGCCAGGAACCGGCGAGTGGTGTCCCAGGTGTCTCGGCACAGATACCGTCTGCTGCAGGTCACGACATGAGCCCCTTACCTGTGAGTGGGACCCCAGGTATCTCGGCACAGATACCGTCTTCTGCAGGCCGTGATGCGAGCCCAGGGAGAGAGGCCCCAGGTGTTGAGATGCAGGTTACGTCTGCTGTTGGTGGTGAAGAGAGGCCAGGTCTGGGGAGTGCTCCCCCTGATCTCTCGACACAGGGGCCAGCTATGATGGCAGAGGGTGGGCGACCGGGGATATTGGCGGGACTGGAGAAACACATCAATGAGGAGCAGGACCAGGTGGGTTGTAGAGAATACCAGGTTAGTGTCTTTTTATGTCAAGTTTATCAGGCATGGCTAGGAAATGCGTAGGAATTCCGTGGCTCGTCGAGGAATTCCTACCGTTTCCAAGCCGAGCCTGATAAACTTGATATCAAACGACACTAGCATAGTATTCTATTTTTATTAAGTAACATTTTAGGCTACAGAATGAGCAATTATGACGTTTTCATTGAAAAGAACTCGGACTTGTTTCCGTGACGTCATTCCACTGGTATCATTCAGTAATGTCATGTGACACCGTTCGACCAATGAAACGTCAGTTTTCAATTTGTAACCTGGATATTCATATCAGGTCAATGCCTGATACAGTCAGTTATCAGTCAGTATGTATTAGGCCAATACAAATCTCATTACCTGATAAAATTTGTGTCTGGGCCCATGCTTATAATCCTCGATTCTCATAATAGTAGTATTGAAGTACGGTTGGTCGTGGCTGGACTGTGCTCAGTCCTGGCCAGTCACACTGTCGGATTTTTGTCGCGCCCGCTTGCGGAAAGCGCGATATAGTCGGCACTTTGGCGTACGTACGTACGTGTATGTACGTACGTGTGTCCGGTTAAAGTTTTTGGTTAAGTTGTTTGGTTAAGTTTTTTGGTTAAAGTTTTTGGTTGAGTTCTTTGGTTAAAGTTTTTGGTTAAAGTTTTTGGTTAAGTTTTTTGGTTAAGTTTTTTGGTTAAAGTTTTTCGTTATAATGTACTATATCTCTACAACTGCTTTGCCCATTACCTTGTGCCCAATGTGCCCAATGTCAAGGTCAAATTACTTTGAAGTTTTTGGTTAAGTTTTTTGGTTAACGTTTTTGGTTAAAGTTTTTGGTTAAGTTTTTTGGTTAAAGTTTTTTGTTATACTATATCTCTGCAACTGCTTTGCCCATTACCTTGAAACTTCACATGGGTGTTTATCATCATCTGTATTTTCATTCTACCCCACTCCCGTGCGGCCCCTGTGCCCAATGTCAAGGTCAAATTACTTTGAAGTTTTTGGTTAAGTTTTTTGGTTAAGTTTTTTTGTTAAAGTTTTTGGTTAAGTTTTTTGGTTAAGTTTTTCGTTATACTATATCCTTTTTTTAGTGTCCATGCTTCGCCACAAGGCGCGACATGCAGGCCGCGGCCATCTAGTTATTTAAAATTTCTAGAACATGGCCGCAAAAATGTATAAACATGTGCACACAAGCACACAAATCACGCATGATTTACAAACATTGCCAATTACACTGCCTAATGGTGAAGACACTCAATTCTCATACGTGAAATCGGGAAGTTTGCCCGTCGCACTTTGATTTCGAGTACTGTAATAACCCTAAATATTCGGACACAATTTAATTGTTATAAAATAGGGGTTTCCCAAAACAAATTGTATCCGATATATTGGATTGCGATAAACTAGTAAAACTGTACTAACGCTAATCATTGGGACATGTCTTTTGGAAAACCCGATATTTATATGGATTTCCTAGAATCAGTTGTGTCCGAATCTTTAGGGTTATTACAGTACATATGTCGAGAAACTGCTTGGAAAGTTTTATAAGCACGGACACAGGCGCTCCTGATTTACAAACATTTTGCCACTGATTATCACACAGCATGATCAACATTTGCAATGATGTTTGCCACTCAGTCACAGAGCTCCAGTTAAGGTGCGTAATTTGATCAACTTTGGGGAGACTTTCATTATTTCTTCGCCAAAATTGGCAAGTTGGGAGTGCTTTAGAATTGTCTCGATGAGACGATTCTAAAGCAATCCCAACTTGCCATTTTTTGTGAAGAAATAAGAAAAATACCCGGAAAATTTGGTCCAGTTACGCACCTTAACTGGAGCTCTGAGTCAGCCATTCTTTTGCCAAACTGCCAAACACCCATCATGCTTCTAACAGTGTATATCCTTACCAGGCTGCAGGAGAGAGCCAGCAAATCAGGAGCTACACTAGGCACAAGTGCCAAAATCATCATTTTAAGTAGAGATGGGTTGTGGTCTCGGTGTTGGAGCACCTGACTTCCAATCCGGCGGTTGTGGGTTCAAGCCTCGCCTCAGGCATCAAAAATACTTTCATAGTATTTCCATCACACTGGTTTGTCGGATAATACTTTAAACTGTGGTCCCGTCTCTATATGATGACCTTAGCTGTTGGTGGGACATTAAACCCTTTCACTTTTTTCATTTTAAGTAACAAGTGTGTCACTATGGCAGGTTCTGCTGGAGAAGAAACGCACCTGGGTTGAGTTTGAGAGGAGGAACCGAGCGAGTGCTGCCGGGCCGCCCACGGATGTAGAGGGCGCGGGAGCTGACGAGGCCCGCGGACTGCCCTTGGAGGGCCCTGGAAGTGGGCCTGACATGGAGGCCCAGAAAGGTATGGGGTCTCAGATATGCACAGAAAGTGATAAAATGGATTAGTAAAAACGACTTTAACTGTAGATTTGTATCTTATCTCTAAATCCAATCTTACACATGTGTCACCTGAGACAACCTGGATTAGTAAAAGATGTTTATACAGTGGAACCCCTCTAAACTGGACACCCTGCAGACCTCCCTTTAGAGAGGTTCCACTGTAAAAAAGACATATGAATACTTCAAGAGAGGCATGGCTGCTTAGCAATCATGAACAGACATTATTATTGGAGGTAAATGGCAATGTAACATCCAAATTAAGTTCAACTAACTTTCCTCATTGTCCGGTTTAGAGGGGTTCTACTGTAGTACTGAAAAATAACTGATACATCATCTGAGACATAGTCCCTTTAACATCAGTGACATGTGCTTTGGTCAACTGCAATTATCATGGTGTGCCAACATTGATGATTTGCTTTGTGACCAGTAGAATGAAGAGTTTCACTGTTCGTCATTCAGTTAGCAAACAATCTATCTTTCATTGAGGGAAGAAAGTTATCTGAGGCTGCAACAGTGACACTTGCAGTGTACAGGATGATCCGGGTCTGCATGGGTCGGTCATGAAATATACCAAGAGTTATCTCTGTTGCTATCTTTGTTGAAATAGTTTTCAATTCATTTCATCCATCTGATCTCACTCTGTGATTATATCACTTTCTGAGTCTCATACTATAGACTACAGACTCAAAGCATTTTATAATCAGAGGCTCAGAGATTTTGTAGTTGTATCTATTACATGTCTAACCTGATTAGATCTGGGGCCCGTTTCATTAAACTTCGTACGACTAAAATGTTCGTAAATGCAAATTTAGGATATGTTGAACAATTCTGCAAAAACCAGTAAACCAGTTTTCGAAGTGGGTTCCTGGTTTTTGCAGAATTGTTCAAACATATCATATTATTGCGGAAAGCTTAAATTTAGGATAGTCTGGAAATTTCCACAAAAAGAAAAATAGTAAAAATGTGCTCAAAGACCACCATGGACCGAGAAAATAATAGCATCACTGGAAGGACGCACCTGGAGAATTTCTATAGCCGCCACACTGATGTGAGTTTAAAAAATACAAGACAGTCAAGCGATCCGGGATAATTGGCGAACACGATTACCAGAACAAAGTATGCATTGCAAGTGTGCGTCTAGTGCACCTGTTGCTGTAGTCCAAGATACAAACACACTGACACAGCAATGGGTTAATCAAAAGTAAATGTAAAACTTAACACAATTGATTACAAAAATGGGCAAAATGTGTATAACTCTCGAAGTGACAGTCGTGCGCAATGACAACTGAGATTGCGAAAATTGGGAATAATATCACTGAAGATTCTTAGCCTTGTTATCTTTTCTTAAATGATCGTAAATGTACTAATACAGTTTCTATAATGTCTAGGCTATTAATGTACTATATAGGAAAAGGAAATATCTAAATTGTATCACTGGTTCAAATAAGAGAAGTGCGCCAATGACACCATTTAATTATAATAGAGAAGTTGTAACACCGTGGTAGTTGCGGGAAGTAGCTCTGCAATACTACAATATACTATTGTACCGTTTATAGCATACTAACATCATGGTAAAGCTATCAATTTGTAAATTTAGTTTCATACACTAACGTCGCCCGTCATAGGCAGTGCCTATTTCATATTAGTTCTTTTCTGTTGAAATTTTGCCAGAAACATTGATCATCACGTATGGTCAGCATTTTCTGCTTTTATGTCAGCGCAAAAAAAAAACTGAGCTATAAAGGTAATATTAAAATAGTTTTGCAATAAGTGCAATTTATAGGTGCGATGTAAAAAAAAAAAAGCCCTTGAAGAATGGGTGATAAATAAATGTGTAAACAGAATGAGGCGCAAAATCAACCGGAAGTTACAACAAATAAAAATGGAAGCGAGTGCGATGTTCATACGATCAAGGTATTTTATACACCAAGTTACAGTTTGGCATATATGGTCATTGTTGTTGTAGATTTTGCGCCGCACCAGCGTTACGTGTAAACAAACCGCTGTCTCATTGACAGCCAGCCAAAAATGTGCTATTTTCATTTTGGTCCCTAATCTATAATATTGCATTTTTAGCTCGCCTGCACGAAGTGCAGAAGAGCTTATGGCATACCCCCGGCATCGTCGGCGTCGTCGGCATCGTCCACAAACTTAACGTTGGGGTAAATATCTTATAAATTCTGTTTCCTTTCATGGAACACCTTGATATTTCATACATGCATTCCTCAGATGACCCTCTATCATGCTGTAGCAAATCCATGATCCACCACCCAACCCTTACCCCAGCGTCAAGGTCACAAACTTAGCACATTCACAAACTTAACGTTGGGGTAAATGTCTTATAACTTTCTGTTTCCTTTCATGGAACACTTGTTATTTCATACATGCATTCCTCAGATGACCATCTATCATGCTGTAGCAAATATAAACCCGATGACCCACCACCCACCCTTACCCCAAGGTCAAGGTCACAAACTAGCACATTCACAAAACTTAACGTTGGGGTAAATGTTTTATAACTTCTGTTTCCTTTCATGGAACACCTTGTTATTTCATACATGCACTCCTCAGATGACCCTCTATCATGCTCTGTAGCAAATGCATGACCCACCACCCCCAACCCTTACCCCAAGGTCAAGGTCACAACCTTAGCACATTCATAAACTTAACGTTGGGGTAATTTTCTTATAACATCTGTTTCCTTTCATGGAACGCCTTGATATTTCATACATGCATTCCTCAGATGACCCTCTCTCATGCTGTAGCAAATCCATGACCCACCACCCAACCCTTACCCCAAGGTCAAGGTCACAAAGTTAACATGTTCATAAACTTAATGTTGGGGTAAATGTTGTGTAACTTCTGTTTATTTACATGGAACGCCTTTATGTTTCATACATGGATTCATCTGATGATACTCTATCGTGCTATAGCAAATCCATGACCCACCACCCAACCCTTACTCCAAGGTCAAGGTCACAAACTTAGCATGTTCATAAACTTAACGTTGGGGTAAATGTTGTATAACTTCTGTTTATTTACAGGGAATGCTGTGATATTTCATACATGCATTCATGTGATGATCCTCTATTGTACTACAGTAAATCCATGACCCACCCCACCCCACCTCTTTCCCCAAGGTGAAGGACACAAACTTAGCACATTCATACATGCATTCCTCATGTGAATAGCTATCATGCTGTAGAAAATCACCAACTTAGTGCGTTCATAAACTTAAAGTTGGGTTAAATTTTGTTTTACTTTTGTTTTCAGGGAGCGCATTGATATTTCATACATGCATTCATCTTAATATGCTACAGCAAACCCACGACCCACCTTGCACCACTGACCCCAATGTCAAGGTCCACCGCACGCCCCTTAACCCAAGGTCAAGTTATATAATATTCATGTTTTTTTATGCAACTGTGCCAAGTTTGAGTGAAGGCTGCCAACAGGCGAACTTCGTTGTCTTCTGACAACTCTTGTTTAAATCAAACTTACATTAATCTTTTGATATCGACCTTCATTTAGCTTTCATAAGTATAATTACACAGATCACAGTGTACACGTAAGTAAGTTTTTCAGCTAACTGGACGAGAATGGTCTGCGCACACAGGCATTCGGCATGTTTCGGCTTTCATCGGTATTATTCTATATATACGCGTAGTCTTTATTATGTGGGTGGCGTATCGACCTACGAACATTTCTGCTGCCACAGTCGCCAGGATATAACAATATCAACTTGATAACTATTTTTAGCTCACCTGAGCGAAGCTCATGTGAGCTATTGTTACCTCAATGTGTCCGTCGTCCGTCGTCGTCCGCGAACATTTTCAATCGTCTTCTCCTCGGTAACCATTGGGCCTATAGTTACCAAACTTCATGGTCATGGTCCTTAGGTAGGGGGATTACAAAATTGTTAAAATGATGTCATTACGTAATCCAAGATGGCCGCCGTCTAAAAATAGCACAAATTCTTCAAAAATCTTCTTCTCAAGAACCGCTAACCGGATTTCGACAAAACTTGGTAGGAATGATCGATGTACAATGCTCTTTCAAAATTGTTAAAATGGTGACCCCGGGGTGGGGTCAAAAATGGGCGTGGCCCGTGGGGTCAAATTGGGGTCAAATTTTATTTTTGACCGAATATGGTCATGTCATATATCAAATCGAAGGTATCGACAAGGCGATCACTGTGGTTATGTCATCCAAGGTGGCCGCCGAAAGGTCAAAAGGTCGTTCTTTTATTAGAGATTTAAAAATTCTTCTTCACATGAACCACTTGGCCCATGGTAGCCAAACTTAAATGTTATGGTCCATGGGTGAAGCCTTTTCAGATTTGTTAAAATGGAGGTCATCGCTAATCCAAGATGGCCGCCGTCTAAAAATAGCATAAATTCTTAAAAAATCTTCTTCTCATGAACCACTAGCCGTATTTCGACGAAACTTGGTAGGAATGATCGATGTAGAATGCTCTTTCAAAGTTGTTAAAATGGTTACCCCGGGGTCAAAAATGGGCGTGGCCCGTGGGATCAAATTTTATTTTCGACTGAATATGCTCATGTCATATATCAAATTGAAGGTATTGATCAGGCGATTGCTCTGGTGCAATATTTGTCGGAATCGGATGATTATGTCATCCATGATGCTTAAGGTCCATTTATTCAAGATTTTGAACGTCTTTTTCTCAGGAACCACATGGCCGATGCTTGCCAAACTTCATAGTAAGTTAAGATCCTTAGGTGAAGCATTTTCAGATTTGGTAAAATGAGAGTCATCAC
Source organism: Conchocele bisecta (assembly GCA_029237695.1). Lineage (NCBI taxonomy): Eukaryota > Metazoa > Mollusca > Bivalvia > Lucinida > Thyasiridae > Conchocele > Conchocele bisecta. The sequence continues at coordinate 59,700,342 of CM055265.1, read as the reverse complement.
TTAATCCAAGATGACCGCCATCTAAAAATAGCACAATTTTTTTATAACACATATGAACTCAATGTCACATTCTCCTCTGGTGTTCATGGAGTCAGGTGAGCGAATTAGGGCCATCATGGCCCTCTTGTTGGTGTATTTTTATACAGGATCTAACATAAGTGATGTTTGTTCATGGTATCTATTTTTAAAAAACGGTACATATTATGTTTTACCGCGGGGCGGGCGGGTGGGCGGCGGGCAGAAAAAGTGCATAGTTTGTGTACACAACTCCTCTGAAACCGTTCAGTCAATTGATCTGAAACTATACACACGTCTTCTACACATACTGAAGATGTGCACCTTGGTGTTTTTGTGCTGAAACAATATTTTTTAATAAAAATATCACCTTTTTAACTTAGCCATTTTTTCTACATTTTTGTATCCAATTCTATATCATTTCTACTTTACACATCTCTGCCTAAATTAGTATACATGTTTAGCACAATGAGATGAAGAAATAATGCTATAGAGTTTCGAATTATCATTAATGTTTATTGCCTTGGTGACAGCTTCACATTTCTGCATCTTCGCTGTCTGGCCCATCTTCGACTGGCGTATTTTGTGACTTGCGGCACTCTTGTTAAGAGTTTAATTACTATATTAATAGTTCCCGAAAAAATTATCAACTATAGATCAAACAACAATAACATGTCAGTCTACTTATGTAAGCGAAAAACTTAAATCGACAACAAAATTTGTATTAGCAGCCAATTTTGAGAATTCTTTGGTGAATTTGTTCAGGTTCAGTGACCCCTATGTACATGTAGTCCGCCACATGAGTAAACTTATCAAAATATGCATAAGAAAATTTTTATCATACAACGTTTAGTGAAACTGGCCACTGTTGAATAGTGCATCATAGAATAATCTATATTCCCTTCCCATGGTAGATGTGGGCTGACAGTCCACACCAGGATCATTTGACACATTCATAAAGTCTAATTTTAAACTTCTGTGTCTAATTCACTAAGGATGGAGCATATTTATTTCTTCCATAAAGATGACAGTATATCCACACTTATATACATTTAGTTGCAGGAAGTAACTCTGCAGAATACTCTCGTATAGTCAACCACAAACCCTAAGCTACTTGTCCAAAGAAACATTTTGTGGGTTGCATTACAGACTGTTTTATTTGGTCAAGATTGTAATCGCATTACCAGGGTAAGTGTAAGTGTGTATTTGGTTCCGGTAACCACATCAGATCAGCTTTATTATCAATGATCTACTGTTTGTTTCAGATCTCCTTGTAGTTTTATGTTCCATCACCGGTTAACGATCGTTACCAATAACCGTGCTAGTACATATGAGACACGCCATGTGATTTTGTACCTTCGGACATCTAAGTAATTTCATGAATTACGTTTACAATATTTTCCTGCCATTTGAAGCACAGGCATTCGGCGTGTTTCGGCTTTCATATCGGTATTGTTGCGAATGGTAACTTGCAATCTACTCCCGTACCGTCCGTAAGCAGAGTTACGATTCCACTCATAGGATTCCTCTGCAGAATAGCGAATCAGATCTGATTCGCACGTTAGCAGTTAATTGTGAAAGATTTTCAAAATGTTTGTACTGAAATGAGTGTTAATATTATTGTCTCGCGAAGCGGAAAGCGAGACATAGGTTTTGCTTTTCCGGAGTCTGCGGCGGCGGCGGCAGCGGCAGCGGGGGCAGCGGCGGCGGCTGTGGCGGCGGCGGCGGCTGCTGCGGCGTCATCATTCAATGTAAAGTTTTCGTGTTACGGACATTACTTCAACACCTTCAACAGGGTCTCCAGGGTCAAGGTCAAACTCTATTTGTTAATACATTCAATGTTAAGTTTTCGTGTTACGTTTCGTGTTACGGTCATTACTTCAACACCTTATCAGCTACAGTCATCAAACTTTATACATACCTATACTATGATATGTACATGAATATAGGACTATTAAAAAAAAATTGGCGGGCCCCAGGGTCTTCAGGGTCAAGGTGAAACTCTATTTGTTAATACATTCAATGTTAAGTTTTCGTGTTACGTTTCGTGTTATGGTCATTACTTCCACACCCTATCAACTAAAGTCATCAAACTTTATACATCCCTTTACTATGACATGTAGATGAATATAGGACTATTAATTTGTTTTTCTCTGGCCCCAGGGTTAAGGTCAAATTCTATTTTTTGTCTTGCCCGCGAAGCGGAAAGCGAGACATAGGTTTTGCTTTTCCGGAGTCGTTGGCGGCGGTGTCGGCGGCGGCGTCATTCAATGTTAAGTTTTCGTGTTACTGTCATTACTTCAGTTAGGTCATTACTTCAACACCTTGTCAGCTACAGTCATCATACTTTATACATACCTTTACTATAATATGTACATGAATATAGGACTATTAAAAAAGAATTTGGTGGGTCTTCAGGGTCAAGGTCAAGGTTAAGTTTTCGTGTTACGTTTCGTGTTACGGTCATTACTTCAACACCTTGTCAGCCACAGTCATAAAACTTTATACATAACTTTACTATGATATGTACATGAATATAGGACTATTAAAAAAAAAATTGTCGGGCCCCAGGGTCTCCAGGGTCAAGGTCAAACTCTATTTGCTAATACTTTCAATGTTAAGTTTTCGTGTTACGATCATTACTTCCAACACATTATCAGCTACAGTCATCAAACTTTATACATCCCTTTACTATGATATGTAGATGAATATACGATTATTAAAAAACTTTTATAATACTAATATTTTTTTCAGATGAAAAATATCTCAAATATGTCACAATTAACTGCTAAAGTGCGAATCAGATCTGATTCACTATTCTGCAGAGGAATCCTATGAGTGGAATCATAACTCTACCTATGGATGGTACAGGAGTAGATTGCAAGAGTTAACTTCGCAACTAATATCGGTATAACTCTGCAGGGGCGGATCCAGCATTTGGGGTGAGGTTGTCCCATTTTTGAGCTCCACTGAGGATGGGTCCGGGGGCATGTTCCCCCCGGAAAAACTTTGAAATCTAGATGTCTGGAAATGCACTTTCCTGTGTTTTACGGCATTTGAATTCAGACTGCAACTGGTGGTAAACTGTGATCTATGTAAACTCAGTGGCTGAAGGGTGGGGGGACACGACCTCGTATTATAACAAAATACGGTAACATGTTTGAAATTGTAATTTTCTATTTATTCTATGTATTTCTGTAGGATACCGATAGTTCTGAAATGATCATATGAACTATAATATTGACGTTAGAGCCTTAAAGACAATATTTCATTTGTTATGATACGAGTTGTGTCCGACCTAGGAAAAGCAGCTGTAATTTGATATTCTTTGCATAATTATGTTCTATGTTATTTTAGCAAGATAACAATAATTCTGAAATGAACACATATGCACTTTCCGCTAAAATTTCACATTAGCGTTAATAAAATCATGGAATTTGTTATAATACGAGGTCGTGTCCGACCAAAGTTAGAAGCCTTGTTCATATATATATACAGTTATACCGATGAAAGCTGAAACACGCAGAATGCCTGTGGTTTGAAGTATGTACTTGAAGTAATTCTAAGGGGAAAAAGTGTCGCCCGATGTGGGGTTCGAACCCACGACCCCCGTAACACTAGCACGGCTCACTTACGCACTGAGCTAACCGCACGATCGTATCTCATCACCACACACTGACACTACACTCCTCCCCTTCTTATCCTTTGGGAGCCAGGCATCAACTTCACAGCTTCATGAGGAATATAGCGGCTGCAACCCAAAGTACACCCAGGCACAATCCTGTTTACTTCTGACACCATTGAAGTAATTCTAAGGGGAAAAAGTGTCGCCCAATGTGGGATTTGAACCCACGACCCCCGAAACACTAGCACGGCGCTCTTACCCACTGAACTAACTGGACGATCGTGTCTCACCACCACACACAGACACTACATACTGGAGGATTACTTTGATGATACAATTCATTGCAGAGCATGTAGCCAAATGGTGTGGAGCGTCGCACTGCTGATCTTGCGGTTGTGGGTTCTAGCCTCACCCGGGCTGAGGCGTGGGTTGTGTCCTTGAGCAAGACACTATCCACACTGCTTTAGTTCACCTAGCTGTAATGGGTACTGGCTAAGTTCTGGGAAACTCAACTGTATTTCACTATTTGATTATATTTACATGTGTGTATAATCCTGCACATTATCCCCAAAAGGAGGTGTTGCAGAAAAGGAAGAAAGAAAGATTTCAGCTGTCGGTTAACTGAGGAGATTCCACTGACCACTTCACTTTCCTTTTTCCAGCGGTCTTGAACAGACAACGGAGTGGTATGGCGAGTGGTGTGTTGAATATGGTGGGTGTGGCACGGGCTGCTCTGGAAACCGTGATTGCTAACGGCACGGACTGCACTGTACCCGTCCAGCAACTCGTCACCCTAGACACCTCGCTACAGACAAAGTTTGTCAGACTTGACTTCTGTGAGTTGTTGGTTCACAACGGACAGGTAAAACACATGGTTAATTGTGGCTGTGACTGGAGAAATGGGGCTTATGGCATTTCTGACCAGTGAAGCTCATGATCAAATAGCACACCCCGGTAGCCTGATCAGAAGCATGACAGGTGTTTCAGTGATGGAATTTCCAACAGTACAGATACTGATTGCACAGGCTGGTATGGATTTACACTGGTCACACAACCCTTAAGACCCATTTCTTCAGTCACAATTAACTAAAACACAGTGCATTATTTCCACATACAAATGTGCACAAAGTCAGGACTGCTAGGCACATACCGTTAATCAACATGGACAAAACATAGAATGGAAAAGTTAACATGACACAGACATATAGATATACCATTAGTCCTTAGTTAATAACTGTCTTGATAAACTGTCATGATGGTTACTTGTTTGTGTAGGTGAAGTTCTTGACTAATACACCATGGGCAGATAAATACTTGAATACTTGATGGACAGGAAACATGTGATTAACTCTGCATGCCAGCAGTGAAAATGACAGCCAAAAAATTACTGTCTGTTCCACGTTTTTCTGCCGACGAACTTTTGGCTATTAAACACATTAAATCTAAAAAATATTTAAATATCAGTACTTTTTCATCAATAACAAAAAACCCTCCCCAAAAACATTTATTTGATGAAATTCCATCAAATAGTGATTTTATTGCGAAAAAAACTATTTTCCTATGCGAATTTAACAGGGGGGCTAAAAATATATTTTTTTAAATAATTTTTAGCCAGGTTTTTCAAAAAAAAATCCAGGCTATTGGATTGGCGAAAGCCGGGCGGCGGCGCGGGCGGGCGATCGGGCGCGGGCGGGCGGGCGGGCGGCGGCGTCCACAATCAATGTTAAGTTTTCGTGTTTGAGTCCATTTCTTTGTTACTGTACCACCTAGGACCACCAAACTTTCACAGCTTCATAATCAAGGGGTGCCCACCCACCACATATCACTATCCAACATGTTACTTTTTTTTTTAACTTCACCCATTTTTTCCGCGCAATCGACTTAGCCATTTTCAATGTTAAGTTTTCGCGTTTTCAATGTTAAGTTTTCGTGTTTAAGTCCATTTCTTTGGTACTGTACCACCTAGGACCACCAAACTTTCACAGCTTCATAACCAAGGGGTGCCTACCACATACAACTATCCAACATGTGACCATTTTTAGCCAGGTTTTTTTGAAAAAAAATCCAGGCTATTGGATTGGCGAAAGCCGGGCGGGCGGGCGGCGGGCGGCGGGCGTGCGGCGGGCGGGCGGCGGGCGGCGTCCACAATCAATGTTAAGTTTTCGTGTTTGAGTCCATTTCTTTGTTACTGTACCACCTAGAACCACCAAACTTTCACAGCTTCATAATTCAAGGGGTGCCCACACATATCACTATCCAACATGTTACTTTTTTTTTAACTTCACCCATTTTTTCCGCGTAGTCGACTTAGCCATTTTCAATGTTAAGTTTTCGCGTTTACAATGTTAAGTTTTCGTGTTTAAGTCCATTTCTTTGGTACTGTACCACCTAGGACCACCAAACTTTCACAGCTTCATAATCAAGGGGTACCCACCACATATCACTATCCAACATGTTACTTTTTTTTTTAACTTCACCCATTTTTTCCGCGCAGTCGACTTGGCCATTTTCAATGTTAAGTTTTCGCGTTTACAATGTTAAGTTTCGTGTTTAAGTCCATTTCTTTGGTACTGTACCACCTAGGACCACCAAACTTTCAAAGCTTCATAACCAAGGGGTGCCTACCACATACAACTATCCAACATGTGACCATTTTTTTACCTTCACCTATTATTTCTACGTAATTGACTTAGCCATTTTTAACGTTAACTTTTTAACGTACGTCTGGTTAGAGTTTTTTGGTTTTAAAACTTTTTTCGTTATACTATATCTCTGCAACTGCTTCGACCATTACCTTGAAACTTCACATGGGTGTTTATCATCATCCATATTTTCATTCTAACCCCCAACCGTGCGGACCCCTGTGCCCAATGTCTAAGGTCAAATTACTTTGAATTGTTTTGTTAATGTTTTTTCGTGTAACTATATCTCTGCAACTTGCTTCACCCAATACCTTGATACTTCACATGGGTGTTTATCATCATTGTCGCACCTGCTTGCGGAAAGCGCGATCCTGTGCCCAATGTCCAAGGTCAAATTACTTTGAATTTTTTTGTTAAAGTTTTTCGTGTACTATATCTCTGCAACTGCTTCACCCAATACCTTGATACTTCACATGGGTGTTTTATCATCATTGTCGCACCTGCATTGCGGAAAGCGCGATCCTGTGCCCAATGTCAAGGTCAAATTACTTTGAATTTTTTTGTTAAAGTTTTTTCGTGTACTATAATCTCTTGCAACTGCTTCAACCCAACCGACCTTGACACTTCACATGGGTGTTTATCATCATTGTTGCACCTGCTTGCGAAAGCGCGATCCTGTGCCCAATGTCAAGGTCAAATTACTTTGAATTTTTTTGTTAAAGTTTTTTTCGTGTACTATATCTGCAACTGCTTCACCCAATACCTTGATACTTCACATGGGTGTTTATCATCATTGTCACACCTGCTTGCGGAAAGCGCGATATCGTCGCATTTTGGCATACGTCCGTCCGTTCGTCCGTGTGTCCGGTTAAAGTTTTTTGGTTAAGTTTTTTCGTGTACTATATCTCTGCAACTGCTTCACCCAATACCTTGATACTTACATGGGTGTTTATCATCATTGTCACACCTGCTTGCGGAAAGCGCGATATCGTCGGCATTTTGGCATACGTCCGTCCGTTCGTCCGTGTGTCCGGTTAAAGTTTTTTGGTTAAAGTTTTTTCCATCTACTATATCTATTTTTTTAGTGTCCATGCCTCGCCCCAAGGCGCGACATGCAGGCCACGGCCATCTAGTCTACAAAAAGTGGGTATAATTATGTTATCCAAGTGTCTATGCTTGGAAAAAACCTGGCCTTCGTGGCTTTGCCTCGTTTCTTGTTTTACCTTCACCTATTATTTCTACGTAATTGACTTAGCCATTTTCAACGTTAACTTTTTAATGTACGTCTGGTTAAATTTTTTGGTTAAGACTTTTTTGTTATACTATATCTCTGCAACTGCTTTGCCCATTACCTTGAAACTTCACATGGGTGTTTATCATCGTCCATATTTTCACTCTAACCCCCAACCGTGCGGCCCCTGTGCGCAATGTCAAGGTCAAATTACTTTGAAGTTATTTGTTAACGTTTTTTCGTGTACTATATCTCTGCAACTGCTTCACCCATTACCTTGATACTTCACATGGGTGTTTATCATCATTGTCGCACCCGCTTGCGGAAAGCGCGATATCGTCGGCATTTTGGCATACGTCCGTCCGTCCCTACGTCCGTGTGTCCGGTTAAAGTTTTTTCATTAAAGTTTTTCCATCTACTATATCTATTTTTTTAGTGTCCATGCCTCGCCCCAAGGCGCGACATGCAGGCCACGGCCATCTAGTCTACAAAAAGTGGGTATAATTATGTTATCCAAGTGTCCATGCTTGGAAAAAACCTGGCCTTCGTGGCTTTGCCTCGTTTCTTGTTTATTTGTGGACCGATTATCAAAATCTAACTCTTGTTTTCTTAGTTACATCATTTCCAAGCTATCTAACCAGGTTTCGGAGTCAATTTCCTGGTCACCCTCCTCCTTTTCGCCCCATTTTAAATTCCATATACCATAGGAAAATTGTTTTTTCACAATAAAATCAATATTTTATGGAATTTCATGAAATAAAAACATTTGGGAAGGGTGACTTTTTGTTATTGATGAAAAAGTACTTCCATTTAAATATTTTTTAGATTTAATGCAGAGCTGTAGATAAGCTGCGCATTTGCTTAAATACCCAAATCAGAAGTAACGAGTATCAAAAACCAATTAGAATTTTGTGGTACATGTACATTTAACAATTTTGTGGTACCTTTATCATGCTGCTGAAAACAATAAACAGAACACAAATATAGCATATTTTTCTTATTTTCCATGAAAACACATCTTGGTATTTCATTAGAAATGCCAAGACATGTTTTCATTTCGAAGCAAGCTATTCAATAATTGCTGTCTGTTGATGTGTAAACAGTAGTGGGATTTTATTTTACCCAATTAAAGTTTTGAAATACCCCTTCAGAAATGATGAAGTGAAACTACTCAATTACTAATTCCTTATCTGGAGCCCTGATGAACTACCCGTTAAATAAATAAATTTCATTTTATCTACAGTCTAGGGATGAATTGAAGAGGCTTATAATGGCCCTGAACATTTTGGAGAAGTATGGGCGCCATCTTCTAAAGCCGCCAGACGCCCGACCCGACATGTGGCGTCACATCAAGTACAGCAACAATATATTCCGTGACAGAGTCGACACCATCAAGGTTTGTGGTCCTATGACTGGAGAAATTTGGCTTATGGCATCTGCGACCATTGTAGATACAGATCAGCCAGCAATATTACTGACATGATTGTGCAACTGTCTGAAATCTGCATTCACGTTTTAAAATTTGTTTTATTTGGTTGTGACTGGAAAAAATGGTGCTTATGTGATTTGTGACCAGTGTAAGTCAAATTAAATTTGATAATTTGTATATTTGTTTATCATAATTCGTATTTATGCCCCTATGTGATAGCTATTTTGGCTCCCTATGTGATAGCAAGGGGTGGGGGGGGAGGGAGGTTATTGCTTGCGTTGCTCTTGATATTCCATATGTCCGTCCATACGTCTATCCGTTCATGTACATTTACGTTGAAAAGTCAAAATGTTTATAAGAGTTTCTCCAGTTAGAGTCCAGTATGCTAGGGGGGCATATCCATGATTTACAAACTTAATGTCTAGTTTCATTATATGGCCAATCAATGTGGCCCGTTTTCCCAAGGTCAAGGTGAAATGACTATCAAATGCCTTGATGGGCTTTTTTAACTTGCATTTTAACTTGCTGTCATTTAACCCTTTCAACACCACAGGTCTGTATAGTGGTATTAGCAAACAGTGTCGATGCAGATGAGCTGGCTCGTGACGAGCCATCTCATCAGGATCTGCACTTTTTGCAAATAATTTTCATATTTTTTACAGCAAAAACACCCCCTTTTCATAAATGGACTGATCTGAGAATCATTTGTTACAATTTGATTGGTTGCAAAATTAACATATAAATAAATCCATTCCAGTAATTAATTTAGTGGTGAAAAAATGGTTAAGTGTTACACACTATTCCATTGCCATGTTATCACACAGGGTGGCCGTAAGATCGTGCAACAGTTGGGCTACGAGCTGATGAAGGCCGACAGAGTTGCCTTCCCTGATGGGGTGGAGCCTGACCATGATAGCGTGCTGCAGTTGGTGGCGGACATTCTACTGGGCAAGAAAGAGCTGGAGGCGTACCTAGGGGGCATCCACCCACACCCGGGCTACATAGAGGGCTTTCTGCACCCAGAACTCGTGTATGTACCTGTATTAACCCATTCAAGGCCAATAAAAGGCCTCCAATAAAGTTTTGATGGCATTTTTTGTTACAAATGGGTAACCATGCTGATCGATTTCTATGATATGTAAGCTGTCGGATAGGGGTGGGTACCCCCACATATTTGACCTTTAGGGGTCACTGTTGAGGTCATTTAGAGGTCACATCGACCTAAAAGTTCTCATCGACATGGGTGTGTAGATGCACATATATGATTTATACCAGCATTGATAGCCTTCTGCTGATGAACTCTTTTGGTAGCTATATACATTGGGATTCTGAAAATATCGAATTATTGAAAAAAAGACATGTCTGAAATTCAAGATGGCCGCCATTTTGCCTAAGAAACAAGAAAATAGCATGTTGTACGTCATATCTTTGTTGATAGTTACCGTATTTACCCTATGTATTGGGACAGTAAAAAATAAATAAAATTCTACGTGTCCCAATACATAATATAAAATAAATTAATTATTTTTTTTTGGTGTCCCAATTATTAATATTGAAAGTTTGTATCCTCGAAATTTCGGTTAGTACACGGTTGTGCCTTGGCTCCCGAATTGTTTGCCTATTTGTATATCAAAATCGTGTTAAATTTGTAGCACGACTATTGTCAGAAATCGTGTTAAATTTGCGATTATTTCCCAAATTAGACCCAAAATGGATGATTTTTTATTTTTTTTTATGGACGCATAGCCTCCATTTATCTCACCGATGTGAATGTGCAGCTGATCACGTTTGCACATTTTGTAAATTAATCCGAGCAAACTGGGAATAACATCAATTATTGGTCCCAGTAACAAAGCAGTGCTAATTGTTATGTGCTCGATTTAAATTTTCCGGCATGCGTTCGCGCTCACCATTGGTGGAATATTAATTAGGTGTAAAAGGCTGACCAATCGGAGATCGCGTATCAGTGGCGCAGATTAACTCGACCCAGATTAACTAAATTGTTACAGCACTGCCCACGCCCCCGGCGCATGTACACAAATGTGTACGCGACAACTGGCCTTGTTTCGCTACATCATAATTGAGCCAGTGCATGAGATAATCAACTTTATTATATAAGCGAGATTTTCGCCGAGAATGATTTGACTTTTTTCTGCAAATATATCAGAAAGTTGATAACATTTTCAGAGCAAATGTGTAATAATTACTAATTTAATATTCGTCAACATTCGATATCGTTTACAGAAAATGTACACTATTATCAGATTCATCTTCGTCGAAAATCTCACATGATAAGCCTGATTACCTCATGAACTGGCGCAAAATTATAACACGTCGGGCAAAACATGTCTATACAGGTCTGTGGTGTTGAAAGGGTTAAAACTCTGTGCGTACTCAAACCCACAGGTGGAATAGTCGGACGTGTGACACAAAGAAAATGACCATTACAAAAATATCCATTACCCCATCCACTTGATCTCGTTCTATTATTAACGTCATGTACAGTACGATACCAGGTGGGTGGGATAATGGGATTTTTTTAATAGGCATTTATTTTGGTGTCATAGGTCCGAGTCTTCCACCTGTGCTCACCATATGAGTAAACACAGTTTGCAACGCACGAGCTTGTCACGTGACGTTGCAGCTGATGGAACAGGATATCGGTCATTGGGTCATTGCGTCATCGAATGATGATGGCTACACGTGTTTATTACACTTTTTTCTACACGCGTTTACAATAATGGATTGCACGGACCTGCGTAGATCTACATTCTACATGAACATGATGAAAAAATAAAACATGACGTTAACAATTCTTGGATTCAATATATTTATTATGCCACCTGGTGGTTTTTTTTTTTTTTCGAAGAAACGGGTGGCATATAGTGTTTGGACCGTCCGTCTGTCTGTCCGTCCGTCTGTCCGTCCGTCCGTCCGTCCGTCCGTCCGTCACACTTTTCGGTTAACCAATTTGTCACAGTTTCTCAAATATGCTGCAGGTGGCATCCGGCGTTCGACAGACGCATTTCTTGTTACATGCGAAGATAACAGTGAAAACTTATGGCATATTATAGGCATTGGCGACGTCGTTCATTCGCAGTCACAGTGTAGTGTACATGTATTTTTTTTTTACATTATGATGCGTCTTGGGCGAGAACGGATATAGCACGGTTCGGATAAGCAACACGGAAGGTTATATGTCGCCGGACTTCCGTGTATTAACGGGGTCGCAATAGTCGGCATGACCACTAGCCGGTGAAAAAAAAATAAAAAAATTGGAGTGGCGATTTTTTTATTTTCCCCAGCGGAATCCCTGACTGTGTTTAAAAGTATTTAAAAAAAAAAAGAGATGTCCCAAAACTTGTTTCCTAAAAAATAATTATTTCTCCCCAAAACGGGGGTGTCCCAATATAAAGGGTGTCCCAATACATAGGGTAAATACGGTAAGCCATTTTAATAGTCTTCATGGTAATACATTGTATATATATTCGATAGAGAAATTGTTTACAAACCTTTTGATACATTTTATCAAAGTTACTGTTCGTAAATCCAAGATGGCCGCCAAAACAGTATGTTGTATTCAATTTGTTTTGATTTAGCCTATTGCTAACAATGAAGATATTTCCTATTAGCATATCATTTTCATGGACTTTGTGACTAAAAGTATCCTTCAGTTTGTATTATTGATTAAACTAACAGAACATATTTTATAATTGGGGCAATCGGAGCTACATTTCCTGGAACCCCACATGTAAAATGGCCGCCACGCAGTATAAAGTATAAAATATCTCTAATCAGACGAAAAAAAAACAAAAAAACTGAGATGTATTTTTTACAGTTTTAGGTAGTTTTTGGTAGTACATTCTTATTGAAATGCGTATATTTTGGGTCTAGGCCTTGAAATTCAAGATCCGCCATATTGGAAAACTGAAGAAAAAAAACAATGTTTCTGTAGTTGGATAAGGTAAAAATATAAATTGCATGAGGTTTCCTCGCTAATTGTTACATGGTATGTGGCAAGTTAGAGTTGACTTAATCATAATTTTAAAATCAAAGATGGCAGACATCTACACTCTTGATAAACATATACTAGAATATATGTGCGGAAATAGCTGTCACACCATGTGTTACCACTAATTTCAGCATGGCTATCCTTATAAATGGTAACATTTAGCACCATATTTTAATATATGCTTTCTCCACCCTCCCGAATAATACACCTTTGATATATATTGCAAAGTATCTAATGATGGAATGTTGTACATAACGGCCTATCAACAGCCACGGTCGTTGAAGTCCGGACCAACGGGGTCCATCCCATATTTAAGCTATATGTACTGGGGGCAAATACAAAAATCAGAACTAACTATTTACATCACTGTATACTCAGCCGTAAAATTAGAATGACCGGACCTGGTTTCATGTCCATACCACACCATAGTGACTTAGTTTCATCTAAAAAGGTAATCAGATTACCACTAATCGTATTTCCTTTTAATGGCAGGATTTTCCCCTCAAGTACCAGAAGGCCGAAAACGGAAATGAGGTCTAAACCATGTTGGCATTCTGGTGAAGAGGAACATTGATTGTTACATTACCCTTCGCATGCTTGCAACCAACCACCCACCGCAACGTATCTAATAGACAATATAATTAGATAGATACAAACATTGTGATACGAGACAGTATTTGTATGTTTTTGAGTGTATTTAGATATGTGTAGGGACTAGTATTCCATTGGAAGAAAGCAAAGCATGTAGGCATTGGACAGGCTGATAACCAGTCACTCAATATGACCATTTGATATAACTTTCACTACGGTGTCATGGAAGAAACAGTAGGACAATGCTTTCCAGTTTATACAAATTGTAACATGATAGCACAAATCACATGCAAAATTGGTAGACATCACGGACACTCAAGGGTCAGCATCTCTGATCCTTAAGATAAATCTGGATCTACAATATGGATGATAAACTAGATGAAGGCAACTACATATACAGTATTCCAAGAGGGACAAACAATCACCGACATTTCTGACGACTTATTTTGGCTTAAGTCAGAAATAAGATTTGGTGAAAGCGTAAAATGGAATATGAAATATTTCTGTAACAAAATCAGCAACGAAGAAACATATGCGGTGTCTCATATTTTGATGTGGACTAAATAATCAGAAGAATTGATCTTCTTCAATTAGAATGCTTCAGATTCTCCAGACATCTGCTGATAACAATACCACTATGGCAACAGTTACTGTAATACATCGCATTATCAACATTACTAAACGTTGTTACATGTATAGCTATATTTGTCAGCTTTATACCAGATAGCGTTACGTGTTGTCATGGTTCGCTATGTCTCATTTGTTGTGCTTTTGTTTTACTGTCTCTATTGACATTATGAAGGTAGATGTAGCTTTTATATTCGGCAAATAAACATACTGTACATGTAGTTGTAGTAGACCAACCACTGTAAAATACAGCAAATTCACTATTACAAAGAAATTCCCTAAAAATAGAAATGTGTATGTGTTACTTGGAGATATATACAGACAGTTTCACCTTCTAGAAGTGAATGTCAGACAGCTTTAAGATGCGGGACTGGTATGTGTTTGGGTATAGTGTGATTTCTTGGAGAGAATAGCACAGGATTATGATGAATGTCACATGGACATACATGTATGTAACTCTCATCAAAATATGGTGATTCAGTTGTGGGGATTACTTGAAATAACAGTGTTAGGATCCTTCTGGTAGTGTTTATTACTAGTAAAAGTGTTTAAAGATAGTTTGTTGCCGCTATGGCATCCATAATTATCTGGAGTTTCATTCACATAATGAATTTAGGTCACAATTTGACAGGAAAAATAGTGAAGTATAAAACCTAATGTACTTATCTGATAGAACTTTGCATAAACAATTGTCATTCTACCAGGCAGTATGCAAGCAATGCCATTCTCCCATAGATGGTTATATAATTATCACACATACGAAAATTGTCTTCCGCATATCATGCACAATTCATGTTAGGGGACGCTGGTGTCGAACGAAGCACTAAGCCGTACTATCAGGTACACGTAAACTGTAGTACTGTAAGGCTAAACTGCGTATGTAACCTATCAAATTAAATTATTTGGATCACAGCAACTGGCAACGTATTACACTCACAAATCCTTGAATAGCACACTCAAAACTAGAAACAAGCCATATCGATACACAATAATGACTCCATCAGCACGTAACTTTGACGGAAATGCTGTAGGTAATTCAGCATGATCATTGTTTTGATATTAAAAACATAATTATGTTCTTTGTTGGGTATAATTGTGTGAGATATAATTGTGAAAGTCTCAGTAGTATATAAGAGTCATAATGATACAAGTTTATATGGAAGCCACACACTACGTGTGGTGGCTTCCACACGAAACTTGTAATCATTATGACTCTTATATACTACTACCGCGAGACCATATATTTATGACATGAGAAGATACACCCTATTAGAGATAAAAATCCCTATGTTTATACTCAGTATATATATACAACAATCTGTCATACTTTTATTACGAATAAAATAACAACTGACACCCTATTGAAGATAAGAAATCCATAAGTTATACTCAGTATTTTACAGCAATCTGTCACAAATATATACTGACACCCTATTAAAGACAAGTTATCCATATACTCAGTATATTACAACAATCTGTCATATATTTATTACGAATAAATATAAACTTACACCCTATTGAAGATAAAAAATCTATTGGTTATACTCAGTATAATGCCTACCATAAAGCAAATGAGAGAGCAAGCTAAGAGTTGGGGAATTTCCCTAAGAGGTTTGAGACTCAAGAAAGATATAGCAGATAGGATAAGTGACGCGCGAGCCGTCGTCTACGAGGAGAGGCTGCGGCGTGCGGTTTCGACCGACGACTGCCCGCCGACCGCCCCGAAAAACGCTCCGAGAAATTGGAGAACGAGACGACGGCCAGTCTGCGCGCCACCGCTTACGCGCAGCGTGTAAAAGAAGATCCCAGCGCACGTAGAAAACCCCTATACAAGGCGTACTACAATAAGATTTATCAAGGGTTGGTGGGGGGACCTCCCAAGAAGAGGAGAGATATCGCCAGAGCTTTGGTGGAGGAGGGTCCCAGGATTCTCGCCGAAGAAGCCGAAGTTAGGGAAACTATTGATAGGGGTAGGAGGAAGATAGTATGGACTTTCGAGAGGGGGGTAGACGGGGAGATCGCTAATCGCATAATGAATAAAATTCGCCCAGAGATGACCACGGCATGTTACCTGAGGTATTCGTGCTCGTATCGTATTAGGCACATAGAGACCGACGCTACTATGATCTATCACAAACAATCAAAGGGCAGTCCGTGGATAAACGAGATCGCCAAAGCCGAGAGTTGGATATCCGATAGAGAGAAAGGTCGAATGGACATCGACAAAGTCGATAGACCAAACACAAAATGGACCTTCGTTCGTTGGATATCGGTCGAGGTGAAGATGATAATCGACGCACAACAACTTCTCATGGGAGCGGGAAAACTCCCAGACTGGCTAAGACAGAAAAAGGGAATGTATTCCGTCGACACGTACGACGACTACTTGTGTCTGTTTAGGTGCATAGCCATCCAACGTGGAGGGAGACCGACGGGTGTTGTAGGAGAAGGCACGAGCTCTGGCTCGCGAATACCTCGGGCACGATAACGGACCGGGTAGTAAGGGAATCCCCCTGGACGATATTAAGAAGGTCGAAGAGCATTTCAAGATGGGCATTCGCGTGTACGAGCCCACCGCCGATGGAGTGTGGTACCTCATGAAGGTTCCGGCAAATTACGACGTGGTTGGGGGAAGACAATGACGATAGGAATGTTTGGAGGTCACTCGTTCCTCATAACGAATCTCCGCAAGATGACGAACGAGTACGGGTGCACCGGATGTCAACAATGGTTCACAAAGTCGTGTAACATGCACAGGCACGCGACCACCTGCATGGGTGGGAAGACCGTGGTGACATGTCCAGGTAAGAGGGTAGAGAGACCACAGTCGGCCTACGAGAAGGCGTTCTATCCTAAGGGGTCAGCGAGTGTGAGGTCGATTCAATGGTTGAGCAGAGAAGAGGAGAGGGTGGGAAAGCACATACATCACGCCAACTGCGGTCACGGTGGTGAGAGGTGGGTGGCCGGTGATCCGGTCGACGGTTACTGTCACGAGACCGAGACCGTGTTTCAGTTTCACGGATGCTACTGGCACGGATGTCCGAGGCATTGCATGCGAGATCGCTGTACAAGAGGACGAAAATTCAAGACGCCAAGATAAGGAAGGCGGGTTACGAGCTGGTGGTGATGTGGGAGTGCGAGTGGTTGAATGATAATTTTATGATAAAATTAATACCTACTATCCACAATTGCCACGCGAGGAGGAGACGACTCTGTACCCCCACCATAGTCTACGACTTCGAGGCGTATCTCGACAAGTCAAAAAGCACGTGACCCACCAAAGACCTGACCTTCGAGGTCGAGCACGTTCCTATATCGGTGTCGTTGGGGGATACGATGCATGAATGGATCACACACCTATGCGAACGAGATCCGACAGCTAGTCGAGAAGTTCGTGACCGAGCTGCAGATGAGAGGCAAGGCAATCAGGGAGGGGGTTAGAAAGAAGTATCTGCCGGCCGACATAGATATGTTATCAAAGTCTCAGCAAGCAAAGATTATCTCATGGATTGACCAAGTCCCGGTGGTGGGGTTGAACTGTAGCAGGTACGACCTGAACCTCATCAAGCAGTACTTTGTAGAGAAGTTGGCGGCGACCGTGAATAAGGTGATGGTCGGAAAGAGAGCCAGCACGACGATGTTTCTGTTTACCCCGGAGATTTAAATTTTCTCGACATCATCCAGTATCTGGGACCCGGTACCACGTACGACCGGGTGGGTTAAGGCGTACGACTGTAAAACGGTAAAGTCTCACTTTCCATACGAGTGGTTCGATAGCGCGGACAAGCTCGACCATCCGGGGCTGCCAGACTATCCCGAGTGGTACTCGAAGTTGAAGGGTGAGTTCCTATTGTCGTTGTCCGAGTGGAAAGAGTGTAAGAAGGTATTCCGAGAAAAGGGGATGAAGACGTTCAAGGAATGGTTGCAACACTACAACGACTTGGATGTAGGACCGTTCCTAGAGGCTCTGACTAAAATGACGGAGTTCTACAAGGGAAGAGGCGTGGATATACTCAAGGATGCTGTGTCTCTGCCCGGTGTTTCCCTTCAGTACTCCGCGGGTCGATCGATGGGAAGGCGGACACGCCCGAGCTGTGGTCACCGAAGTCTGAAACTTACGAGATGATGAAGCATGGATTGGTCGGTGGTCCGTCCATAGTATTCTCCAGATACGCCGAGGCTGGAAGGTCGACGATCAGGGGTCAGGTGGGGAGTCGGGAGAAGATGTGCAAGGCGGTGCTGGGGTACGATGCCAATGCTCTATACCTATCTACTCTGTCGAAGGACATGCCGTGTGGTGAGGAGCAGATATGGACGTGTGACGACCCGGAAAGACAGTCGTATATAGACCGTTTCGTGAGGGAGGTCAGGAGTGAAAAGTGGTTCGGATTTGCGGAGTTGGATATAGAGGTCCCTGAAACGTTGAGAGACAAGTTCTCGGAAATGTCACCGCTGTTCGTTAATCGAGAAGTCGATGAGAACGAGGTTCCGCAGCACATGAAGGACTACCTGGCCGGGACCGGTAGGAAAAGAGTCGAAGGACAGAGAAAGCTCGTGGGGGCAATGTCCGCCAAGAAGATGATCATATACTCCCCGCTGCTAAAGTGGTATCTGGAGCACGGTCTGATCGTCAAGGCGGTGCATAGGGTTATAGACTACACGCCCGGCAACCGTTTCAATGGTTCGCTAAAAGAGGTCACCGCTGCTAGACGGACGGGGGACGTCGACAAGAGCAAGGCGGTGTTGGCGGATATATTCAAACTGGTTGGCAACGCGTGTTGTGGCAAGCTGATAGAGGCACAAGAGAGACACCTAAACACCACATATACGAAGGATGAGAAGACTGTCGATCGGGCACTGAGGTCGGCGTGGTTCGAAGACCTGGAGGAGATTGGGGAGGCTTACGAGATATCGAGCAGGAAGACTCGAGTGGTGATCAACAGACCGTTTCAGTGTGGCATAGCGGTCTACCAGTTGGCCAAGCTCCGGATGCTGGAGTTCTACTACGATTTCTTGGACAAGTACGTGGATCGCGGAGATTTCGAACTGATACAGATGGACACTGACAGCATGTACTTCGCGCTGTCGGAGAAGACGCTGGCGGCGGTGGTGAGAAAGAATATGAAGAGAAAGTTTAATAAGGAGAAGACCGAGTGGTTGGCGTGGGACGTGTGGAGCAACAGAACTCCGGGACTGTTCAAGCTGGAATTCGAAGGGGATAGAGCCATCGCTCTGTGTAGCAAGTGTTACTACGTGAGGCGGTGATGGAAAATTTAAGCTCTCAGCCAAGGGGATGTCGAAGAGATCTAACGATCTGACTTGGGGGAGGTATAAGAGTGCTCTCGAGGGGGTAGGGATATGGCGGAGAACAGGGGATTCCGAATGATTAATGGGGTGATGAAGACGTACTGTCAACAAAATTAGGACTCTCGGCGTACTACGACAAGAGGAGAGTGATGGAAGACGGGTTACACACCGAGCCTATAGGATAGGTAAAAAAAAGAACTCTGAGAGAGAATACTAAAGACTCTGATGATCCGGGGGTAGCTGGGTGTCAGAAGGCACCGCGAGAAGTTCTTCACGAACAAACCCTCGAGATGGCCCATCATCCAAATAGTAGAGCACGGGCTCATCGGACTTGGTAATAAATCGATCTAGATGATATACATTGAGAGACCACACGGGATCAGTCGCGCGGCGGCTGCCACCTTCGAGCTCTCCCGGTTGATAGAGGTACCGGACGTCAATATCTGATGGAAGCCGTTGCTCCTCTAAACCAACGGGTCGTCGCGCGAGACGGCAGAGGGCTCGCTCGTCACCCTTTTAAACTTGATGGCATCTACGGGCTTCTTACCTATCAATCTGGTCACCTCTCCGTTCAGTGCGGAGACCATGGCGGGCAGTCTGACCACCCACTCGGTCGATCGCGAATGAGGGTCTACAAGTTCTTTAGCGTATTGGTGTCCGAACAGTCTCTCAGCCAGGGTTCGATTGAAGCGTTCCACGATCCCCTGGTACCCGGTGGATGTTGACGCGGCCGCGTCTGATAGAAAACTTCGTGCTTAGACAATAGATGAGAGACCGCGCCCATGAACTCGCGGCCGGGATCGACCTGGAGAAGATTCGGCCATTTGAGAGGACCTCTTATATATTCGGGAGAGAGCCTCGGCCACCTCCTTAGACTCTTTAGTGGCCAACGGCTCAGCCCCCTTATAAACGACTCGCTACGTCAATGACTGTCAGCGCGTACTTGTACGTCTTACGACCGACGCGATCGTGAGGGAGAAACAGGAGATCCGCTTGGTGAACTTGGTTCGGTACCGGCACGTCGAATTTCGGGCGCGGAATATTGTGAGGCGCGGGTAAATAGATCTGCCAGATGGCCTGCTTCTTGAGCATTGCTTGACAGCGTTTTTCTGAAACCTTGGTCGCCGCCGCGAGGTTCTTGATGGCAGCGAGTCCCTTCCAGTAGCCGCGGGGGCTATAGTACGTGTTCGCTAGCTTGCGCGTTAGGCGAACCGATAGTTTGGTATTAAGTTTGCGCGTGTTCATCGTATGCGATGTATTCTAATATATCTGACAATCTCCAACATGCCCTCGCCAGATCGTCCGGTAACTGCGTCAATAATAATAAACCTTTGTTGGAAGTACAATCGCGATTGGGGTTAAGTTCTGAAGGAAATTGGGAAAAATCTAATCCCCCAGGATTGGTGGAGGAATCTAACATCCGCTTTGCGAAAAGGGTGGCCGCTTTTTCGTCCTCCCGCCACGTCTCGAGAGAATCTCGGGCCAGACGAATCATACCCTTTGCACCAGCTATGCGGTGTTTAAGGGCAGTGTAGCCTACATCAATCATAGCAAAATAAAGTTTGTCAACTGACATCGTTTCTATATATATATATTTATAAAAAAAGTTATTTAAAATAATTAATTTAAAATCTCGATTGAATATAGTAGCCGACGAGACCCACCACACCCATTCCCACGACGATGAACGCGATCTCGCGGTCTTTTTGGGGCTCTGACGGTACATAGAAATCTGAAAGTTGGGGCTCGCGATCCAGCGGCGCGAGACTTTTCTGCGGATATGCCAGCGCGTACTCGCGGTTGGCTTCTTCAACGTTCTGAAAAGTTTGTGCGGCGTGATTTTCGCGGCGAAGCTCTTCATTGACCCAGTCAAGATGGGCGGTTTGTTTTTTCCGACCACGCTTCCTTTGCGCTATTGAATTGTTCTACAGCTAAATCGTGACGCGTACTCTCCTCATCCGCGTTCGAGTTTTGTAGTTTAGAGAATAGAAAGTTGCTGCCGGTGAACGCAAATGCGTTTAAGAGCGCACCACCTACCATTATTGCGATTGAAGCCATTTATTTCCATATATTAACTGGTAGAATTCCAGCTTTAACTAGATAATCTCGGGTCCAAACTGCGGCCGCTACATCTAAGGTCGCGAGCCCTACGTCTCTCACAGTAAAGTCCAATTTGGGAGCGGATCCTCCTAGGGCCATCTTTGATAGTCGAGCATACCCGATACTGAAACCCGATATCACCACGGCGTGATAAAGCGCATTCACTAACATTTTACCATCTTGTTCAGCCATTATTGCATATAAAAGGGGTCGCGATCAATGTTTAAATGGGGCGCGTCCAATCGCGATTGGTGTTTCGTAACTTTCTTCTGAACACTGGCTGGCGGTTGTTTTTTTCGATAATATAGGGGGTATTTCCACCACGCACAGGGCACCAACAACTGCCAGACCACCACCAACAACCCAACTCCAATTCACGAATTTGGGTTCAATCGGATTCGCCCAACTCCAACGGCGGTTGGTATTGGGTGTTGAGTGTGCTTCCAATTCGTGAATTGGGGTTGTACTCAACTCTGTCTTCAGATGTTTTGCTGTCTCCGTCCCCGATTGCAACCCCAATCTCGATTGGAGTTTAGCCTCTCGAAGCTCGGCGAGTATTTTATCTTGTTTAACTTTTCGGGTGGCAGCCGCCGGCCCGCCCAGCTGCCTGTCTTTTGGGATTTTTTTTTTTTATATGCGGTATGTCATCCAGTGGCGGAGTTGGGTTCGATTGGGTTGGAGCAATCGGGTTCAACTCCGTCACTCTCGCGGTGTGTCTTGTGTCATCATTTTTCAGGGCTTATAGTTCGTGGGCATATATGTCCAAATTGACAGTGTTTACCCGTGGTCAACGCGATTGTCAGCGGAGCTAAGTACATTCCAAACTTGTGATAAATTGAGCAGCAGGCTGTTCTAAGAGTGTGACCTATAAAAGGGTCAGTCTCTAGATCGTCAATCAATCCCGCGGTGTTTGGTATAGGGAGAAGTATACTAACGGCGGTTGCGTACAAATGAATAGCCGCCGATCCGAGAGTTTTTGTCATCTCCGCTCCCAATTTGGATTCGTATCGCGCATACATTTTATCGATCTCCGCATCTGACATCTTATCCACCTGAAAAACTGAGAGACGCCTACCGAGATAATGCTCCGATTGTCCCCCAGCAACCAGCGCAGCTAGCCGCTCTCGTCGCGCCGCATTTTCATTTTCATTCGGAGTCGTTGCACTCAACCCAATACCAACCTGCGTTGGAGTTGATTCCGATTGCTCTGTCGGATCATTATCTATGTTGGCAGTCGGAGTTGAGGTTTTCTTCTATTAGCTGATCGAGAAGTTCGTCGCAGTTCATTTTTCTTAAAATTAATTTAACTATTCTAAACAAGTCTCATCACTTTACATATTGGCAAGAAGCGCACCACCCGATACTTATGATCACCATTATGCTCGCAACAAAGCTCGCAGCGGAGCACCAAATTGTTAACATTGTTAACCATTGTTCAGCATTTGTTCAACATTTGTTAAGCATTTGTTCAGCATTGTTCAGCATTGTTCAGCAATTGTAAGCATTGTTCAGCATTGTTCAGCATTTGTTCAGTAATTGCTAATTAATTATAAAATTAATTGATAACTTCGTAAGTAGTTGGTTGATCAGTCTTTAGCAAAAGCTTGGCGTGCTTAGTTTCCGAAAGCATCCGTCTAACCTCCAGGCGCTCCTCGCGCGTTGGGATAACGTCATTCTCTCGAAGACAGTCATCGAATGAGTCTCGGTCCTTGCAGTGAAAGAGGGCGACCCATTTCGTTTGCTCGCGCAGATCCTTGAGGACGGCGTTGTACTTTTGAGTGGATATCCATACGCTTTGCCTAGCATGGCGGCCAGAAAATGCGAGCTCGGAGAGCATGTCTTCTTTTTGGTCATCGCCGACCTTGGCCTTGAGCAATCGTCAATCACGTATAGGGTGGGCTCACCCTGGAATCTTTGGTATAAACCACGCAACCAATCGTGAAGCCTATCACCTGGGTCAATAACGTATACCTCAGGGTCGGTCCATATCCTCGTTCGCCGCTGATAAGTATCGTTGTGCCGCACAGTGGGACACAGGATCACAATATGACGAAAGGCATCGCGGTAGGACTCCTCGAGCAAGTCGAGGATGAAAAACTGTTTTTTCCACATCCTGTCTGCCCACATATTATGGCAGTAGTGGGCATCTCCAATCGTGAATTGGTATTGATTGCTAATTTTCTTAATTAATTCTTTAGAATTATCAAAGTTTATTAATTAATAAATCGTTAGAATGATTGCTAATTTTCATTTTCTTAATTTTTTCAAAATTATTAATAATAAATCGTTAGATGATTTTTTTATTAAATCAATAGAGTGCTGAGAGTATTCGGCCCATCTTCGATGTTGAGTTGTGCGTCTGTAATTATATATAAGTACACGTTCAATGGCCCGGCTTCCGTCCGCCTCTTTGGTTATCTGGATCGTCACACCCTCGCTAGCGTTCTCAACTTGGCGTCCGCTGCCGTGTATTTGGTCGTCGTCGCTGGCTCGCATGTCTTAGCCATAGCGCGTATTTGGTATTCAGGAACTCCGCGAGGGAGACGGCCGAGAGATGCAGGTCTTTGGCAACCGCGGCAACCTCCGGGGAGTGCTTGGAGCCGGCAGCAAACTGCTTTCTTACTTCGTCCCACTGCTGGTGCGCGCGAGACCCGCGCTGTAGAGTTGATTGGGTACTCCCTCAATCGTCACCTCTACCTTCGTGATTTTGGGGTTATAGAATTTGTCGGTTTTCTAGCACCGAACGCGAACCGACCATCCTCGAACAACATCAGTATACCTTTCATCGAGCGGGCGGGTACGTTGACGTTAATATTCCATCAATGTGTCGCCTTTGTCTTTCGTCATCTTGCGATGGCGAAGAACTCGGTCGTAAAGTATGGCAACACGCCCGGCGTACTGGGTTCTGATCAATCGCGCGAGTTCGGGCATCGTGACCATGTCGTACTCCAGCGAAACATTATCGATCGTATACGTCGATAGCTGGTCGGTGGCTATGAGAACTCGGCCGTAGTCGTTGAACGTTAGTTCGTATTCGAGGTGGTCAGCCAAAGCGCTCTGATAGTAGGGCATGTGACTCTCCAGCAACTCGAAGTCGAGCGGGGGGATGTAGAAGCGGTTGCCGTAAGCGCCAGCGACCGCGTTGTCACTCGCGTTGTTATCTGCCTTGTTAGCAGCCCCGATTCTAAGTTTGGTTACGTTCTTATTTTTGCTGGTGTCAATACCCTGATAGACGGCGTTTTCGCACTCTTGCGCCGTCATCCATAGGTCCTGATAACAATGGTAGACGTCGCTGTCGTCGATCGACATCACCTCATTACCAGAAATCTTTATCATGGTCTTCTTGACTATGGCGCGACCAAGGTTCTGAACGACGGTTCGGTCCGCGTCCGTCGACGTCAGCGAAATAGTGAAAGCGAGGCGAACAGTACCCGGCACAATGACGTCGTTAGCTCCGAGGTTGGGGAAGCGGACCAAGAGCTGCTGGTTCTGGTCGATCGTCGATGGGTTGTTCGTATAACGACACTCTGTCTCACGCCTTTTGCCCCGAGGGGCTCACGCAGTCTGCGGTATGGATTGAGTTTGCGACCGTATTGACTCGAAGACATAATTTAGTGAAACTATATTAAACCCTTATGGTTTTGTCTTTAATACATAATTAATTTTAAGAAAGTTATAAAGATGGATGATTACGATATTAACATGGATGAAATCGGCAGAGACGATTTCCGCGATGATAAAGATGGATGATTACGATATTAACATGGATGAAATCGGCAGAGACGATTTCCGCGATGATGATGACATCGATGACTATGACGAAACGACCTTCATAGAGACACCAGCACCCCCAATTCCACTTTTGTTTGATCCAGGCGCACCACGAAATACGCCTTTGGTTAATCCACGTGCATCTTTGTTTGGTCCAGACACACCGGGAACTTCATCTGCTGGTGTCTCTATGTGGGAGGCCCCACCCGCAACTCCGGCGTGGGCGGGCGGTGCCGAGATTCCTGCGGGGATCTCCAAGGATGAGCTGGCGCCTCTCGTGGAAACGAATTCTCGGGTGAAACGGTGAGAGAGTGAGGTGTCTAAAAACGGCATCAAGGCCATGTTGGAGTTCCGCAGCACTAAAAGAGGAGACTTGTGGGTTAAATGGGGTAATAGCTGGAAGTTACTGACGTACAAGAACGACCCGACCCAGTTCATCAGCCCCTCTTCCGTGAACCGATATGGAGTATCCCTCGCTCGAGCTCTCGGAGTGATCGATGATCGGTCGCAGCTGCTGCCTCAACAAATGGTAAAAAACCCTACAGTCTACCGACGAAACGCTGGCGAAGACGGCCGCCGCTATAGAAATGAGCGAGCTCAGCGATGTCCCTCGTATAGCCACCGACGCTATTACACAGTGGAAACCACGGTCAACGAAATGAACGGCACGAAATATGACCCACCATTACCTCTTCGCGAACTCCGGGGACTTGATAAGGCTCTGCAAACAACTGGGGCGAACTGGTCAATAACCTCTCCAAACTCACGGCGCTGGACAAACATATCGCGCTAGAAGAAAGAAAACTTGGGGAAATCCGTGACGATAGAGAATCTACCGAGCGGATCAACAAACTCCTGCGGTCGTTGCGGGACGAAAGAGAAGCTCGCTTGGAGGCTGCTTCGACTAACCGTGAGACGCTTTCCGGCCAATTAAGTCGGAGCCGCGAAACAATCTCGAGGGTTCTGCACGAGGACACGACACTCGTGAGCGTCTTCGCACTCTGTTCAGAGAGAAGGGTGCGCGATATTAACCATCGTCGCAGCTTTCAGCATGATTATATCGACCCTAATTCTATCTATATCGTCTCTATTTGTAGCTGTCAATGCTGGTGCCGCACCAGCACCCGCACCAGCACCAGCACCGGCACCCGCGCCATCCGGCGGAGCCAAGGAGTGGATAAAAAAACAACTAAAAGCCCTCGCCAGTCTCCTGGCTAAATTAGCAGGAAAGTTGGCTGACGCGCTGCCTGGTTTGATAGGAGGTCTCCTCTCCTTCTTGTTATATATATTATCAAAAACGGTCGGATGGCTCGCCGAGAATACCTGGGCTTTAATCGTGGCCATAGCCGGTCTCCTACTATTCTTCGCCAGAGAGTTCCTAAAACCAAAGCGTAAATAGTCCGATCGCCACGAGGGTGACGACGAGCGCTAATTTCTCCTCCTCGTGTGTTGTGCTTCCAATCTCGATTGGTGTTTCAACATTGTTGATGGAACTCGATGGTGCATCCAATTTACGAATTGGGGGTACTGGGTTCGATTGTGTTGAGGGAGGTGTATCCATTTTGTGTTTTGGGGGTTTTATGAAATCTTTTTCAAATTTATTTGAATTTACAACTCCGCGCGACATTTTGGGGGTGTGCGCTTGATGATATCCGTGTTCACGTTACCGTTGTGACCGATTTTTTGATTGGCGGTGGCGATTACGATCTGATTATTGTAACCATCAACCGGGTCGTCTCGTAGTATCATATTGCTCGGCGCCATATAAAGACCTATTCCAAATACATAGTCCACTAGGGTGCTGGCAGTCTGCAACACGTCTTGATAATTCTGGATCGCCTTCTCCAGTCCACCTTAGCTGAGATGGCGTCCTCAACAAGTACCAAGAACTGTTTTTGCGCGTCAAACGCCGTTCCGAATCCTATTATAGAACTGCGAGTTTGTTTTTGTGCACCTAGTATAGCCCACACATATGTACGAATGGAGTCGTTGAGGCGAGTAAACCCCGGCCTGAGTAAATCCAGTGCTTTTATCTAATATAAATGTACTCCATGCTATTCCAACTTTAGATGGTTGGTGTAGTGAAGCCGGATATGTTTGGTAGTAGGTTTTATCTGAGAACATATCAAGAAAAAAACTTGGTATTTTATGTATTAGGAAACTTGACGTGTACCTCATAGTACTGCTATCGAATGTGCCATCAACAACTTTTACATCATTTCCAGCTTCTTCAAAAAAGGGGTCGCCCATTGAATCATTCTTGGTGTAAACTTTTTGTTTCCAATCACGGTTTGGGTCCACACCAAATTCGTCACATATCCGTTCGAACTCCTTACGGTTGTATGTGTTGGAAATGGGATTCCACCCGTCGTCTTGAGGTAGTGGAACACGTAATTTCTTTCAAAATCCTTCTAATAGTATAATAAACATGAAAGTTGTATAAGCTACTGCTCATCATGCTGTTACTTGGTTTTATGTGGTCTCCGAAAGATACACCACACCCAGTTGTGGCACACCACACGGCAAAATTTAGTTGGTTCTGCCAGAACTGCATCGGAGTTGCCCGCCATCTGTTTACCCCATCCACCGTACTAATCTTGGTCACCCTATATTTCTCAAATATGTTAGTGAAATTTGTGTCGAAACCCATGCCCAAACTGACTCTTATTTTAGGGTGCACAAGCCAACCAATGGTGTTCTTTTGAGCGTATACACCACCAACTTTATACTTTGCATTAGAGTTAAAGCTAAATGCTTTTGTATCCATTGAAAGATATTATTATGTTTGCTACTATCACTAATGTTCAAAAGGGAGTTGTGAACTTCAAAAATTAATAGACAACTGCTGCGGACAACGCCGGGTAGGCCTTAGATCAATCACCTTCACGGTTGGATGGCAGAAATGTGGGGAAGAGCGAAGGGTTTTACTATGTGAAGGATGGACAACAATTAGGTGTAAATAAAGCTGCCTCACGGACTGTGGGGAATAAGACAGCTCATAGATTTTGTCAACTCAGAGCTTGACGGTATAATCAACCTCACAGTATCGAATGCTACCGGCTCGCAACAATGACCATCAGCAGTGATAATAAGGTAGTGGTCTCTCCCGGGGTTGGGTATTCAACTCGGTTTTAGAGAGACATACTCCTCAAACAAAGGAGTGTTTACCCCGGGTGAGTACGTCGGTGATAATCCGGTGGACTTCACCTTCACGAAAACTCTCAGGGTGCAACTGGATCGGGTGAACACATCGTACAACACGGTAGACGGATCCCCAGCACATTACTGAAAACCGTGCCCCGCCAGCGACTGTTTCTATGGCGAGACTGTGACCTTAGACTTCCCACACCCCGAGATGAAAGTTTTGGAATCGGGACACATCCACGAGTTGAAGATTTCTATTCTCGATGATAAAGGGAGAGAGTTGAAGAACGATTACCCGATTTCGGTCGTCCTAGAAATTTCAAATTAATTGAAAAAATTAAGAAAATTATTTAGAATTAAACGCATGTTCGTAATATATATTATCAACATTATTGAAAATGAGTATATACGGACCAGGCAGTTCTTCCGATTGGGTGACATTCAAAGAATTTGGAACCGGCAGAAGGGGGATTCATCCCGACAGAGGGCGACTTTTAACTACCCAAAAAACAAAAGCCTTGATCAATAGAACTATATCGAGGGCCACGGACGAGATTCACAAGAGTCTACTGTCACAACTTAGAGAATATGCCCTGGCTGTGAATACACAAAGTCGTGAAGAAACGCATACGGAACTAAACGAACTAGGTGAAAAAATAACCAAATTTCGAAAAGAGGCCCGGTTGGGGCTTGATAAAGTCCGAGAAGACCACCAGGCAGACCTTACGGAGGCTTATGGTGCGTTGCGCTTAGAGGACTCTCTCACCAGAGAAGCGACACTTACTGAATTAGACGGTAAAATAATCGATTTTCGAAAGGAGACCCGAACGAATATTGAGAAAGATCAGGCGGCTTACAAGGTGTTGCGCTCAGAGGACTCTCTCATCAGAGAAACTGAACTAAACGAACTAGGTAAAAAAATAACCAAATTTCGAAAAGAGAGCAGGTCGGATATTGATAAAGTCCGGGCCGACCGCCAGGCGGCCCTTACGTTGCGCTTAGAGGACTCTCTCATCAGAGATGCGCATTTACCGAACTAGGTAAAAAAATAACCAAATTTCAAAAAGAGGCCACGTCGGGTATTGAGAAAGTACGAGAAGACCACCAGGCGGACCTTACGAAGGCTTATGAGGTGTTGCGCTCAGAGGACTCTCTCATCAGAGAAGCGGCACTTACTGAACTAGATAAAAAAATAACCAAATTTCGAAAAGAGACCCGGTCGGGTATTGATAAAGTCCGAGAAGACCACCAGTCGAACCTTGCGGAGGCCATTGCGGAGGCTTATGATGCGTTGCGATTAGAGGGCTCTCTCAGCAAAGAAGCGACACTTACCGAACTAGACGAAAAAATAACCGAATTTCTGAAAGAGACCAGGTCGGGGGTTGAGGGGGTCCGAGAAGACAACAAGGAGGCCATTGCGGAGGCTTATGGGGCGTTACGCTCAGAGGACTCTCACAACAGAGAAGCGGCACTTACTGACATATACGAAAAAATAACCGAATTTCGAAAGGAGGCCCGGTTGGGTATTCATAAAGTCCGAGCAGACCGCCAGGCGGACCTTGCGAAGGCTTATGAGGTGTTGCGCTCAGAGGACTCTCTCATCAGAGAAGCGGCGGTTGCTGAACTAGACGGAAAAATAACCGAATTTCAAAAAGAGGTCCGGTCGGGTGTTGAGAAAGCCCTAGAAGGCCACCAGGCGACCATTACGGAGGCTTATGATGCGTTGCGCTTAGAGGACTCTCTCAGCAGAGAAGCGGCCTCTCTCAGCAGAGAAGCGGCACTTACCGAACTAGACGGAAAGATAACCGAAGTTTCCGATAAACTGAAACATGATCGTATAGCCGCGACCAAAGCTCTTGAGGAGGCCTCTTATAAGATTCGTACTGAGGCATATAACGCAAACAAGGCGCTTGCCGGAATAGTGAAAACAATGAAAACGCCAAAACGTGTCATAACAGTTTGGGCTGAGAAGCGGGGCCCATTGATTGAGGGGCACTATGAATATTCGTTCGGTGCCAAAGCGAGTAATAAATATGGGGGATACACTATGACAGCCGCGTGAAGTTATCCAAATGGCGGTCTGCTCGGTAATGCTAATGGTAAACCTGTGGGCGCGGTCGCGATAAACATTGTAGTAGATGGGGAAGAACGGGGGGTTGGAGTCACTAAAATCTCTGGAGATAGTTCGACGATTGTTTCGTTCGCCGGTAATGATCGAATTAGACTTTCCCAAGGTAGTGTTATTAACTTTGTTACGAAAATCGGTGACTCAGAGAGTTCTTCCACTATTGTCTCGTTGTTAATTGAACTTATTTTATAAATACTAATATATTGAAATAAATTTGTAAAATTTAAAATATGAACGAATCAACGCTTCCAATTGTCAATACCACTCCATCAACACTGTGTACAATTAACGAAAGAAGTTCAGATTTTAGGTTGAATAATATCGTCGCTATGCAGGATATTTTAGTTAGAGAATATACAAATAGAAAAAGAAATGCTAAAAAAATATAGGCGCGCGGTGAACATGGCTGAAGTATCTAGCACGGCTCTGGCGAGTGTTTCTGTGTTGTGTGGGGCGGGGGACAGCTGCAACTATATCCACCATTATAACGGTTCCCGTAGCGGGATTTTATGTGCGGTGTCGGCCGTTTCTGGGTGTTGTGTATGGTAATTAGGGCGTCGGGTGGAAAACTCGAGAAAAAATGTAGAAAACATGATAGAATATCCGTTCTCGCCAGGTCTAAGAAAAATAGCATCGACGTTATGGTGTCCAATGCGTTGGCCGATAAGAAAATATCAAATTTAGAGTTTGAATCCGTGGTGAAGAAATGCGGAGATATGAAAAATTAAAAAATGATATAAGAATCAAGGCACGCGCCACCATGCCCAAGATTGAGTGTACTGATTGGGATAAATTTAGGGAAAAACTTGGAGATAAAGTCGGAAGAAATGTTACAGCACCATTGTGATTTTTTAAAAAATAATTAATTTTAATTATAAAATTAATTATATTGTCGCAGTAAACAATTTATTAATTAATTTTAGGAAAATTATTAACCATTTAACAATAAAAAGAATATTAGTTTTTTTTAGCTTCCACCGAGGCTCGAACCCACGCCAGCAAAACCCTTCTGGGCCCACCCGGCTAGCCACCTTTTCTGATCTTGTCTGATCTTGTCTTTGTCTTACTCGTCTCATGTTGTGGCTAGCCGGGTGTAATAGCTGCCTGTACAGCACACCCCCATCTATCGGCTGATCTAGGAACCAGTGTCGAAAGTCTAGGCAACCTTGGAAGTGCCTGCACGGAAGCACTGAGCGCTCATTTTTCGTCAAGGGGCGTCCCCCAAGACAAAGTATTGTTGTTAATTTTACATATATGAAGTTAAAACCGTGTTGTGCAATACCAAATATTTACTCGTTTATTTTTATTTGTTTTATATATAACAAGTTCATTTTTTATTTAATAATATAGGTTATAACGTTCTAAATTATTAAATTAAAATAAAATAAAAAAATAAAAAAATAAAAAACATGCCAACCAATCACAATGTAAGAAATACTTCCGGAATATCGATAGCGGGTTGTGTAATACACACCCACGTGTGTGTAGTATATATTATAGTGTGTTTATGTTTTCATTCCGGAATATCGATAGCGGGTTGTGTAATACACACCACGTGTGTAGTATATATTATAGTGTGTTTATGTTTCATCCCGGAAGACGTAATCGTGTAATCTCTCTATAAAATGGACACTTAATATACGTGTAAGGTAGGACACATAATTTGCGTGTTTATAACACGTTTAAGTGAAACATTGTCGTCTGCTTGGTGTTGTGATTACAATATAAATTTATAAGCGATATCGTAGAAATGTACGTTCGTAAACGAATCGTTGGGTTTTAAATTTTTTGTATAATACGCCTTAGTTTCATATCCGATACGCATTATCTGTCTTAATGTTCGTATTTGCCTCTTGTATAGTTGACATAATTGCCGGTATAATATTGGAAATGTAACGTTTTTATCGGAGCGTAATAAATTACGCTGGTATTTCATATATTCGATATCGCCTAGTGTTCTCATTTTATGAATTTATATACAGGATTATAACCCCCGTATTCTTCGTAAACTTCTTCAACACAGTCATTAAAAATTTTCAATTCAAATTGTATTGTATTATCCATTTTCTCTAATAATATTGGTACTCGTTTTTTCTGTTCAATTTTATAAAATTAGTTTGATAATGTTTTTTACAGTGTTTTAATGCTGTAGAAACACCGTGACTTATAGATCGATTCTATCTTTCTAACTGACTTTCCGATTTGAATTATTACTAAACGATAATACTTGCGAGCACGTAATCCCTTGTTAACCATTCGATGAGTAGCCTGAGTGCCACCGCATGGTGGACATAGCAGTGACTCGGCTTTGGTCCCTACCCCACAATGTCGACATGGGCGAGGCGAAACGGAACCTCTTCGCATCCATGCACGGTGATGTTTGCAATATTCGTAAATACCGGTGCGAAAACATCTCTCGTGACTACCTGTCTTCAACCATGCACACTTAACTAGAACCATTATGTTATTATATATACTGAGTATAACATAGGGATTCTTATCTCTAATAGGGTGTATCTTCTCATGTCATATATATGGTCTCGAGGTAGTAGTATATAAGAGTCATAATGATTACAAGTTTCGTGTGGAAGCCACCACACGTAGTGTGTGGCTTCCATATAAACTTGTATCATTATGACTCTTATATACTACTGTCTCTGTTAAATGAACATGACTTCATTTTAATCACAAGTTAATGTTAGTTGGACAGTACAGTTATTGTAATAAATGAGAATTAACCGACATGTTCCAGTATTCCAAAATGATATTTGTCTAATCCAGAGGAGTGTGGTAACAGTGATTGTTTCTACACATGTGTCATATTGGGTATGTGGTTATCTAATATTACCCCGGTCATTCTGATGGTGAACACATTGGTATGTGAATAACTGAATTGTTGGTAGAAAATGATTCAACGATTCTTTTCACAAATCTTGTTTGACAACTACTAGTATATGGAAGATCTATGCAAATTTCTCTAATCATAGCCATGAAAATGACTCCCTGTGTTTGCTTCTTTGAAAACCAAATGCAGTCTGGAGTACTACCTCATTGGCAGATTTACTGATCCAACACAGTGACCCTTGTCATACCGCAGATAAATTTCTCGGCTTTTGATTGGCTAGCTTGCCTGGTCATATATATTATATGACCTGCCAAGGCCGTCGAACATACAGGAATTGCGATTCCCCTCCGGCGCCTCGCGTCGAATGAAGACACATTTTGCAAGTGTCTACCGATTTGATTTCGAATTGTATTCCTCACTAAGCACAATAAAACCCCGAATTGATCAATAAAAGTAACAAATTGTACACTCAAAACCAGTCTTTATTTTTCCATAAATATTCTTCGCTCATCAAAATATGAGTGAAAAATGCCACAAACTGTCCCGTTTAGTGTTTTCAAATCTCAACACACTAGGCTTCATGACACGGCTATATTTAGGTCATAAACTATGGATTCCACGCACGAAACGCGGCGTAGCAATGACAGCGAATATTTGGGAACCATCGCATTCTTCTAGAGGCGCCAAAGGGAGAACAGATCGATAGAGCAGTGGAATATAAATTAAATTACACGATATAAAAAAACTGTCATAAAGTCGTTTTCGATGGATTTCTTACTCCATATTTAGTTTGTTTTTGTTTAATAAAAAAACAAAATGTTCATTTACGCCTTTATATTAAGACTGACGGTAGAAAATCGAATCTCGGATTATTTTTCTTCCTGAAAAAACGCAAAGATCAAAAGAAGAGATACCGTAAAGATTCTAATACCGTATTTAGCCGTGTATTGCGCGCATTGGTGTATTGCGCGCATCCCTATTTTGGGCCAAAAAAATGGGTAAAAAAACAGTTCTAGTAAATAGCGCGCAGACAATTTTCACGAAAAAAATCGGCCGAAATTTTGTCATTAGTATAAGAAAATTGCTTTCCGAGTTCACATCCACAATGCTGAACGTGTGCGGGTAGGCTTTCTCAAAGCAGTTAGTGTTGCATTTATTGGTATTTACCGATTAATACGCTAATTAAAAATTAAAAAAATTTACGACGCATGTAATGAATTTATTGGAACTACTTACGAAGAATTTTTTGTTTTTATTTAATCCACTACATTTGGCATTCGACAAAGCAAGTCACGTGTCGCCCCGTAATCAGGTTTGATAATCAACAACACGTGGCAGCATGTGTCAGACAGACAGCTTCCCCAAGGCGATACTGAAACACCTGTACCCCAGCCAAATATTGACACAGTATACACGCGTAGTGTGTATTCACCGTTTATTGATCGGGTTTAAAAATAGACATCGAAGTCGCTGTAGAATACAGCGTATAGCCTCAGCTTAGCATGTTTATTGATTGAATGTTATCCACTTATACTGTACTGATCTGACTGCGTGTATGCTACGCTGCTCGCACACGTCATAAGGTTGATTTGCTTTACAACTACTGTCCTCATTAATTATTCACATAATGGCTGACGGCACGTCATAATGGTTGATTTGCTTTACAACTACTGTCCTCATTAATTATTCACATAATGGCTGACGCGTGACGTCACATTGAAAATTTCACAACCACCGATAACAAGCTGACAACAATTGACCGATATGAGACACCAGCGTAGATAAATTTAATTTCGAGACAGAAAATGCCAAAATGTGGCTATGTATGGAGAAAATGGGCTTATGGTATTGCAACCCGTGTAGATTCACGCATATGCTGGTGTATAACACTATGCGTATTTTAGGGACCACAAATCGATGTTCAACACCAATCTACACTTACCTCACCCGTACTTACCCATACTTTTTGTGGTGTATAACACTATGCGTAATTTAGGACCACAAATCGATGTTTCCGTTTCCGGTAAACATTACTTTTTTCTCTTCGATCAAAAAAATGGGTAAAACTGGCGCAGAAATCGGCTGGAAAAATGTTTGAAATTTATGTTCCTACTTATAACGCGCAGGGTGACTTCTGGATTAAAAATGGGGCTGAAAAAATGCGCGCTATACACGACTAAATACGGTAGACGCCCGGGCGTCTATTAGAATCACCACTGGCTCCGAAGTCCAGGGTGGGCGTTTAATAGAGGCAAGTGTTATTCAGCAAAGGGAAAATGATAACAAACTATAAGATGTTCAGCTATCTGAACAAAAACATAACTAAGGGACGTTACTCTCAAACGCCAGACTTGATTGTACTGTCTGTCAGTTTATAAACATTTGGGCATAGACGTTTCGGCCCACTCTGGTCATTATGGTACAGTCGGTAGAAATGTTAAATTTAATGGTAATATATATCAAGACAGCGTCAATCATTAATGCTGATCAGATTTACACTACGGACGTTTCGTCAGCGTCTCGGATCTGTCGGGTTTGAGATGCTTTGAAAATGGCGTCCCCGTAACCGTGTAAATTCTGATCACCCTGTGTCCGTGCAAATAGCTACTGCTGATGAGGAATTTACTGTGACACCGGAAACAGTCGAATTTCGCTTCCGCTTTTGAAAGTGAAAGTAGCAATTATGTTTTTTTCCCCCCGTTTTTTGATTTTAAAGGAAGTTGCTTTCGAAATAATGGAAAGAAAAAAAATCTAATTCGACAATTAGCTCCGATTTTGTTTCAAGTCGGTACTGGGCGTTTATTAGAGGCACTAATTTTGTGAAAATCGGCCAAAATATGTGTCATTTTCAACGTAAAAAGTGGGGGGTGGGCGTCTATTAGAGCATGGGCGTCTATTAGAATCTTTACGGTATGTTTATACAGCCAAATAACGGATCTGCGGTATGACAAATACGTTATTGTGATTTTACACAGGCTATATGGTGTAATATTGCCCGTCTGGAGGTATGTTCACCCGAGGCCCATACATACACTTTATAAAAGACAAAAATAACATATTTAAAACTGGTTATTCTAAGTAGCAAGGTTATATTTTACATTTTTAGCCAGGTTTTTTTAAAAAAAATCCAGGCTATTGGATTGGCGAAAGCCGGGGGGCCGGGCGGTGCGGGCGGGCGGGCATGGGCGGATGGTTT
Source organism: Conchocele bisecta (assembly GCA_029237695.1). Classification (NCBI taxonomy): domain Eukaryota; kingdom Metazoa; phylum Mollusca; class Bivalvia; order Lucinida; family Thyasiridae; genus Conchocele; species Conchocele bisecta. The sequence continues at coordinate 59,663,679 of CM055265.1, read as the reverse complement.
GGGGCGGGCGGGTCGGGCGGGCGGACGGCGGCGGGCGGCGGGCGGCGTCCACAATCAATGTTAAGAAGTTTTCGTGTTTGAGTCCATTTCTTTGTTACTGTACCACCTAGGACCACCAAACTTTCACAGCTTCATAATCAAGGGGTGCCCACCACATATCACTATCCAACATGTTACTTTTTTTTTAACTTGACCCATTTTTTCCGCGCAGTGGACTTAGCCATTTTCAATGTTAAGTTTTCGTGTTTGAGTCCATTTCTTTGTTACTGTACCACCTAGGACCACCAAACTTTCACAGCTTCATAATCAAGGGGTGCACACCACATATCACTATCCAACATGTTACTTTTTAGCTCACCTGAGCGAAGCTCATGTGAGCTATTGTTACCGCAATGTGTCCGTCGTCGTCCGTCGTCGTCGTCGTCGTCCGTGAACATTTTCAAACGTCTTCTCCTCGGTAACCATTGGGCCTATGGTCACCAAACTTCATGGTCATGGTCCTTAGGTAGGTGGATTACAAAATTGTTAAAATGACGTCATTACGTAATCGAAGATGGCTGCCGTCTAAAAATAGCACAAATTCTTAAAAAAATCTTCTTCTCAAGAACCGCCAACCGGATTTCGACAAAACTTGGTAGGAATGATCGATGTACATTGCTCTTTCAAAATTGTTAAAATGGTGACCCTGGGGTCAAAAATGGGCGTGGCCCGTGGGGTCAAATTGGGGTCAAATTTTATTTTTGACTGAATATGGTCATTTCATATATCAAATTGAAGGTATCAATGAGGCGATCACTCTGGTGCATTTGTTGTCGAAATCGGATTGTTATGTCATCCAGGATGGCCGCCGAAAGGTCAAAAGGTCGTTCTTTTATTAGAGATTTCAAAATTCTTCTCATGAACCGCTAGCCGCATTTCGACGAAACTTGGTAGGAATGATCGATGTACATTGCTCTTTGAAAGTTGTTAAAATGGTGACCCCGGGGTCAAAAATGGGCGTGGCCCGTGGGGTCAAATTGGGGTCAAATTCTTATTTTTGACTGAACATGGTCATGTCATATATCAAATTGAAGGTATCAATGAGGCGATCACTCTGGTGCATTTTCTGTCGAAATCGGATTGTTATGTCATCCAGGATGGCCGCCGAAAGGTCAAAAGGTCGTTCTTTTATTAGAGATTTCAAAATTCTTCTCATGAACCGCTAGCCGCATTTCGACGAAACTTGGTAGGAATGATCGATGTACATTGCTCTTTGAAAGTTGTTAAAATGGTGACCCCGGGGTCAAAAATGGGCGTGGCCCGTGGGGTCAAATTGGGGTCAAATTCTTATTTTTGACTGAACATGGTCATGTCATATATCAAATTGAAGGTATCAATGAGGCGATCACTCTGGTGCATTTTCTGTCGAAATCGGATTGTTATGTCATCCAAGATGGCCGCCGAAAGGTAAAAAGGTCGTTCTTTTATTAGAGATTTCAAAATTCTTCTTCACATGAACCGCTTGGCCCATGGTAGCCAAACTTAAAAGTTATGGTCCATGGGTGAAGCCTTTTTCAGATTTGTTATAGAGGTCATCGCTAATCCAAGATGGCCGCCGCCATCTAAAAATAGCATAAATTCTTAAAAAATCTTCTTCTCATGAACCGCTTGCCGGATTTCGACGAAACTTGGTAGAAATGATCGATGTACATTGCTCTTTCAAAGTTGTTAAAATGGTGACCCCGGGGTCAAAAATGGGCGTGGCCCGTGGGGTCAAATTGGGGTCAAATTTTATTTTTGACCGAATATGGTTATGTCATATATCAAATTGAAGGTATCAATGAGGCGATCACTCTGGTGCATTTTCTGTCGAAATCGGATTGTTATGTCATCCAAGATGGCCGCAGAAATGTCAAAAGGTCGTTCTTTTATTAGAGATTTCAAAATTCTTCTTCACATGAACCGCTTGGCCCATGGTAGCCAAACTTAAAAGTTATGGTCCATGGGTGAAGCCTTTTCAGATTTGTTAAAATGGAGGTCATCGCTAATCCAAGATGGCCGCCGTCTAAAAATAGCATAAATTCTAAAAAAATAAAAAATCTTCTTCTCATGAACCGCTAGCCGGATTTCGACGAAACTTGGTAGAATGATCGATGTACATTGCTCTTTGAAAGTTTGTTAAAATGGTGACCCCGGGATCAAAAATGGGCGTGGCCCGTGGGGTCAAATTGGGGTCAAATTTTATTTTTGACTGAATATGGTCATGTCATATATCAAATTGAAGGTATCAATGAGGCGATCACTCTGGTGCATTTTCTGTCGAAATCGGATTGTTATGTCATCCAAGATGGCCGCCGAAAGGTAAAAAGGTCGTTCTTTTATTAGAGATTTCAAAATTCTTCTTCACATGAACCGCTTGGCCCATGGTAGCCAAACTTAAAAGTTATGGTCCATGGGTGAAGCCTTTTTCAGATTTGTTAAAATAGAGGTCATCGCTAATCCAAGATGGCCGCCATCTAAAAATAGCATAAATTCTTAAAAAATCTTCTTCTCATGAACCGCTTGCCGGATTTCGACGAAACTTGGTAGAAATGATCGATGTACATTGCTCTTTCAAAGTTGTTAAAATGGTGACCCCGGGTGGGGTCAAAAATGGGCGTGGCCCGTGGGGTCAAATTGGGGTCAAATTTTATTTTTGACCGAATATGGTTATGTCATATATCAAATTGAAGGTATCAATGAGGCGATCACTCTGGTGCATTTTCTGTCGAAATCGGATTGTTATGTCATCCAAGATGGCCGCAGAAATGTCAAAAGGTCGTTCTTTTATTAGAGATTTCAAAATTCTTCTTCACATGAACCGCTTGGCCCATGGTAGCCAAACAATTAAAAGTTATGGTCCATGGGTGAAGCCTTTTCAGATTTGTTAAAATGGAGGTCATCGCTAATCCAAGATGGCCGCCGTCTAAAAATAGCATAAATTCTTAAAAAATCTTCTTCTCATGAACCGCTAGCCGGATTTCGACGAAACTTGGTAGGAATGATCGATGTACATTGCTCTTTGAAAGTTGTTAAAATGGTGACCCCGGGGTCAAAAATGGGCGTGGCCCGTGGGGTCAAATTGGGGTCAAATTTTATTTTTGACTGAATATGGTCATGTCATATATCAAATTGAAGGTATCAATGAGGCGATCACTCTGGTGCAATATTTGTCGGAATCGGATGATTATGTCATCCATGATGACATGGCCGATGCTGGGTGAAGCATTTTCAGATTTTGTAAAATGAGAGTCATTAGCTTAATCCAAGATGACCGCCATCTAAAAATAGCACAATTTTTTTAAAACACATGAACTCAATGTCACATTCTCCTCTGGTGTTCATGGAGTCAGGTGAGCGAATTAGGGCCATCATGGCCCTCTTGTTTTTTAACTTGACCCATTTTTTCCGTGCTGTCGACTTAGCCATTTTCAATGTTAAGTTTTCGCGTTTACAATGTTAAGTTTTCGTGTTTAAGTCCATTTCTTTGGTACTGTACCACCTAGGACCACCAAACTTTCACAGCTTCATAATCAGGGGGTTCCCATCACATATCACTATCCAACATGTTACTTTTTTTTTAACTTGACCCATTTTTTCCGCGCAGTCGACTTAGCCATTTTCAATGTTAAGTTTTCGCGTTTACAATGTTAAGTTTTCGTGTTTAAGTCCATTTCTTTGGAACTGTACCACCTAGGACCACCAAACTTTCACAGCTTCATAACCAAGGGGTGCCTACCACATACAACTATCCAACATGTGACCATTTTTTACCTTCACCTATTATTTCTACGTAATTGACTTAGCCATTTTCAACGTTAACTTTTTAACGTACGTCTGGTTAAAGTTTTTTGCTTAAAACTTTTTCCTTATACTATATCTCTGCAACTACTTCGCCCATACCTTGAAACTTCACATGGGTGTTTATCATCATCCATATTTTCATTCTAACCCCCAACCGTGCGGCCCCTGTGCCCAATGTCAAGGTCAAATTACTTTGATTTTTTTTTGTTAAAGTTTTTCGTGTACTATATCTCTGCAACTGCTTCACCCAATACCTTGATACTTCACATGGGTTTTTATCATCATTGTCGCACCTGCTTGCGGAAAGCGCGATCCTGTGCCCAATGTCAAGGTCAAATTACTTTGAATTTTTTTGTTAAAGTTTTTTCGTGTACTATATCTCTGCAACTGCTTCACCCAATACCTTGATACTTCACATGGGTGTTTATCATCATTGTCGCACCTGCTTGCGGAAAGCGCGATCCTGTGCCCAATGTCAAGGTCAAATTACTTTGAATTTTTTTGTTAAAGTTTTTTGTGTACTATATCTCTGCAACTGCTTCACCCAATACCTTGATACTTCACATGGGTATTTATCATCATTGTCGCACCTGCTTGCGGAAAGCGCGATCCTGTGCCCAATGTCAAGGTCAAATTACTTTGAATTTTTTTGTTGAAGTTTTTTTGTGTACTATATCTCTGCAACTGCTTCACCCAATACCTTAATAATTCACCTTGGTGTTTATCATCATTGTCGCACCTGCTTGCGGAAAGCGCGATCCTGTGCTCAATGTCAAGGTCAAATTACTTTGAATTTTTTTGTTTAAAGAATTTTTCGTACTAATATCTCTGCAACTGCTTCACCCAATACCTGATATTAACATGGGTGTTTATCATCATTGTTGCACCTGCTGGCGGAAAGCGCGATCCTGTGCCCATGTCAAGGTCAAATAACTTTGAATTTTTTTGTTAAATTTTTTCGTGTACTATATCTCGCAACTGCTTCGACCAAATACCTTGATACTGTTTCCACATGGGTGTTTATCATCATTGTCGCACCTGCTTGCGGAAAGCGCGATCCTGTGCCCATGTCAAGTTCAAAATTACTTTGAATTTTTTTGTTAAAGTTTTTTCGTGTACTATCTCTGCAACTGCTTCACCCAATACCTTGATACTTCACATGGGTGTTTATCATCATTGTCGCACTTGCTTGCGGAAAGCGCGATCCTGTGCCATATGTCAAGTTCAAATTACTTTGAATTTTTTTGTTAAAGTTTTTTTGTGTACTATATCTCTGCAACTGCTTCACCCAATACCTTCATACTTCACATGGGTGTTTATCATCATTGTCACACCTGCTTGCGGAAAGCGCGATATCGTCGGCATTTTGGCATACGTCTGTCCGTTCGTCCGTGTGTCCGGTTAAAGTTTTTTGGTTAAAGTTTTTCCATCTACTATATCTATTTTTTTAGTGGCCTTCGTGGCTTTGCCTCGTTTCTTGTTTAACTTTGCCACAGTTTCTCCAATCTGCCTCCGGGGGCATTCGTGTGCGGACAGCCCACATTTCTTGTTTGGCTATTTTCTTGATTTAATACTGTTCAAAGATATATGTTGTTACCACTCGTTTGAACAATCTTGATGAGACGGTTCTAATGAGTGGTGATAACATATACTTTTTTGAAGAAACAAACAAAATAATCAGAATTGTTCAATAAAAAGTTTTGTATCCAAAACAATTGATGGGCTGATTCACCTGCGCCCAAACATTTAAATTTGTTTGCTGATTTCGTTAGAAACTCGACAGAGCCTCATTTCTTATGAATTTGCCAGAGATGGCTTGATAGCTCAGACAGTTATGGGTTAAATCCCCACTCTGAGTGTGAATAAATACTTCATAGTATTTCCATCCCACCGGTCTTTCAGATGAGACTTGAAACCGAGGTCCCATCTCTATATGACCTTAGCTGTTGCTGAGACGTTCACTTTTTTTGCAATTTGCAATAATTGACTTTCACATTCAATAGCAGGCTGAAATTGTTAACATGTTCTACAAGTGCGACTCAACTACAGGAATGATGTATTTATGCCTTCTATGCGATAGTAAGGGGGTCATATTGTGTTCCTCTTGAGGTTCTGTGCGTTCGTCCATACGTATGTCCGTCCATGTACATTTACGTCAAAACATTCGAAAAATTTGTAAGAGTTTCTCCAGTTAGAGTTCAGTATGCCATGGGGGCATATCCATGTTTTACAAACAGAATGTCTAGTTATGTTTTTATCCAGTGTGTGAACTCTTGAACAAGTCAACATGCTGAAACATTTTGATATGTGGATGATACTGGAGAAATGGGGCTTATGGCATTTACAACCAGTACAGACTCTGATCCATACAGTATGATCAGGGTCTGCACTGTTCGCATTATTTGTAACAAACAGTACAGATCCTTATCACACTGCTTGAGTGAGAGAGCAGATGAAGAATTATGTTCGTCACAAATGCCATAAGCCCCAATTCTCCAATCACAGCTGCATATAGTGCTGTAGCTGGAGAAATGGGGCTTATAGGTTTTGCGACCAGTGTACATCCAGATCAGCATGTGCATCCACACAGCCTGATCAGGATCTGCACTGTTCTCCATTCCATCAATGGCGCACCATTCATGCTTCTAACAAACAATATGGATCGTTATCAGGCTACAGGAGTGTGTCATTTGAACATGAGATACACTTGTCATAAATCCCATAAGCCCCATTTCTCCAGTCATAGCTACATTTGTCATCATCCATGCAGTCCCTGAGGTCAGGGTCAAATGATTTAGAAATTTGTGTAACGTTTTTGTGGAGTACATCTACCACTGTTACTAATTTAGAATGTACAGTAAAACCTCTAAACGTTTTAGAGATGTTCCACTGTAAATCAGGCATATGACTATTCTGATACGTATTTGCGTGCTTTGCAATCATGAACATACATTAACATCTGAGATAAATGGCCAAGAAACCCATCAAAAATAAGATCGCATATGTTGTCTTGCTGTTCGGTTTAGAGAGGTTCCACTGTACTACAAATATAGAGGTGAAACATCTTTTGATATCGAGTTTATCAGGTAAGGCTCATGTCAAGATTTGACCCAAGTTTATCATTTATCAGGTAACCTGCCCTGTATTAACCAAATACGTACTGACTGATAACATATTGTTGTATTAGGCGTTGACCTGATACAAACATCTTTGTTACCTCGTTACAACGAAGTGAAAACTGACGTTCCATTGGTTGGATGACGTCACGTGACGTTACCGAATGACGTAAACAAGTCCGCGTTCTGTCCATAGATAACGACGTCATATGGTCATTTTCGAGCATAAAACGTTACCTGATAAATAGAATACCAGGATACTATCTTTTGATATCAAGTTTATCAGGCTCGACTCAGAAACGATAGGAATTCCTACTCGTTTCCTAGCCTTGCCTGATAAACATGATATCAAAAGATTCTAGCCTGATATTCTCTATGAACCTTTTCCCAGTGAGATACGGTCGCAGTCAAGCCTGGCTTCTACTCCACAACCACGTACAGTTGACCACGCACCGTCTGACCGTCCACAGTCTGACCGCCCACCGTCTGACCGTCCACAATCCGAGCATCCACCAGCAGACAAGTATCCGGAAGCAGCCAAGCCTGACCCAACTGCGGGCATACCCAGATCTAGTCTGCAAATTAACGCCCTGATGGTATATGCAGATTGTATGGCAAAGTGCCATGTTGTTAACCCTTACACCGCTATCTTAAATTTTTGTAGTCTGCTGTTTAGTTTCTATTTTCCATTTTTATCATCAAAAATATGCTTTTGACAGCACTTCAGAATAATTTACAACATGCTTTGACAGCACTTCAGAATCATTTCCATTGGAAATGATTCTGAAGTGCTGTCAAACCATGTTTTTATTGAAAAATAAGGGAAGATATAAAAGCAACAGCAGACGACAATTGTTGTGTGTAGTGGTCTAAGGGTTAATGTTCGTCTCATGATCTGTTTGTCTGTTCATTTGCGTTAAAGTTTGCTGCTACCTACTGTCATGTTGTTAACCCTTAGAATGCGGGAAACTAAAATTGTCGTCTGCTGTTGTTTCATATACATTGTATTGTGTGTTTCTAAATAAAAACACTGTTTGACATATACAACAGATGACAAGATTTAATTCAGCATTGTTAGGGTTAATGTTTGTTTGAAACTTTTTATTCATATATTTTTATGCCTGGTTGAAAATGTATTGCTACACCACCACCACCTGTGCTAACCTTGCCAATATGTATGTCCCACCACAATAGTGGACGGGGCATTTAGTGTTACCCTTGTCCGTCCATACGTCCGTCCATCACAAGGGTAGAGTTTTTGTAAGAGCTTGTATCTTCAATATTATTAGCTCACCTGAGCAAAGCTCATGTGAGCTATTGTTATGGCAAAGTGTCCGTCGTCCGGCGTCCGGCGTCCATCGTCCGTCCGTCCGTGAACATTTTCAATCATCTTCTTCTCCCGAACTGCTGAGCCGATATTGGTTAAACTTCACAGGGATGATATATGGGTGATGCCATTTCAGATTTGTTAAAATGGAGGTCATCGACAATCCAAGATGGCCGCCATGGAAAAGTAGGTCAAATTCTTAAAAAATCTTCTTCTCACGAACCGCCAGGCCGATTTCGACGATACTTGGTATGAATGATCGATAGTTAGCGCTGTTTCAGATTTGTTCATATGGTGGCCCGTGGGTCAAAAATGGGCGTCGCCCGAGGGGTCAAATAGGGGTCAAATTTTATTTTTAACCGAATATAGTCATGTAATATATCAAATCGAAGGTATTGACGAGACAATCACTGTGGAACATTTGTTGTCTAAATCATATGATTACGTCATCCAAGATGGCCACCGATAGTTCAAATGGTCATTCTTTTACTAAAGATTTCAAACGTCTTTTTCTTGTAAACTGCTTGGCCGATATTGGCCAAACTTAACTGTAATGGTCTGTGGTTGAAGCCTGTTCATTTTTGTTAAAATGGAGGTCATCACCAAATCCAAGATGGCCGCCGTTGAGAAGTAGGTCAAATTCTTAAAAAATCTTCTCACGAACCGCCCGGCCGATTTCGACGATACTGGGTATGAATGATCGATAGTTAGCGCTGTTTCAGATTTGTTCATATGGTGGCCCTGGGTCAAAAATGGGCGTCGCCCGAGGGGTCAAATAGGGTAAATTTTATTTTTAACCGAATATAGTCATATAATATATCAAATCGAAGGGTAATTTGACGAGACGATCACTGATAATTTTTTGTCTAAATCAGATGATTACGTCATCCAAGATGGCCACTGATGTTCAAAAGGTCATTCTTTTTTTTTTTACTAAAGATTCAAACGTCTTTTTCTTGTGAACTGCTTGGCCCGATATTGGCCAAACTTAACTGAATGGTCTGTGGTTAAGCCTGTTTTTTCATTTTTGTTAAAATGGAGGTCATCACCAAATCCAAGATGGCCGCCGTTGAGAAGCAGGTCAAATTCTTAAAAAATCTTCTTCTCACGAACCGCCAGGCCGATTTCGACGATACTGGGTATGAATGATCGATAGTTAGCGCTGTTTCAGATTTGTTCACATGGTGGCCCCTGGGTCAAAAATGGGCGTCGCCTGAGGCGTCTAAATAGGTGTAAATTTTGTTTTTAACCGAATATGGTCATATAATATATCGAATCGAAGGTATTGACGAGACAATCACTCTGGAGAATTTTTTGTCTAAATCAGATGATTACGTCATCCAAGATGGCCACTGATAGTTCAAAAGGTCATTCTTTTACTAAAGATTTCAAACGTCTTTTTCTTGTGAACTGCTTGGCCGATATTGGCCAAACTTAACTGTAATGGTCTGTGGGTGAAGCCTGTTCATTTTTGTTAAAATGGAGGTCATCACCAAATCCAAGATGGCCGCCGTTGAGAAGTAGGTCAAATTGTCAAAAAATCTTCTTCTCACAAACCTCCAGGCCGATATTGACGTAACTTGGTAAGAATGATTGATAGTTACCGCTGTTTCAGATTTGTTCATATGGTGGCCCCTGGGTCAAAAAATGGGTGTGGCCCGGCCCGAGGGGTCAAATGGGGGTCAAATTTTATTTTTGACAGAATATGGCCATATAGTATATCGATCGAATATATATAGTATAGGATCGAATGTATCGACGAGACGATCACTCTACAGCATGTTTTGTCTAAATCAGATGATTTTGTCATCCAAGATGGCCACCGAAAGGTAAAAAATTTGTTTTACGATTTCAAACGTATTATTCTTGTGAACTGCTGGGCCGATATTGGCCAAACTTAACTGAAATGGTTTGTTGGTGAAGCCTGTTCATTTTTTTGTCAAAATGGAGGTCATCACCAAATCCAAGATGTCCGCCGTTGAAAAGTAGGTCAAATTGTCAAAAAAATCTTCTTCTCACAAACCTCCAGGCTGATTTCGACGAAACTTGGTGTGAATGATTGATATTTAACGCTGTTTCAGATTTGTTCATATGGTGGCACCTGGGTCAAAAATGGGCGTGGCCCGAGGGGTCAACTAGGGGTCAAATTATATTTTTGACCAAATATGGTCATATAATATATCCAATCCAAGGTATCGACGAGACGATCACTCTGGAGCATGTTTTGCCAAAATCAGATGATTACGTCATCCAAGATGGCCACCGACAGGTCAAAAGGTTGTTCTTTTACTAAAGATTTCAAAGGACTTCTTCTTGTGAACTGCTTGGCCGATATTGACCAAACTTAACTGAAATGGTTTGTTGGTGAAACCTGTTCATTTTTGTCAAAATGGAGGTCATCACCAAATCCAAGATGTCTGCCATTGAAAAGTAGGTCAAATTGTCAAAAAATTCTTCTTCTCACAAACCGCCAGGCCGATTTCGACGAAACTTTGTATGAATGATCGATAGTTAACGCTGATTCAGATTTGTTCATATGGTGGCCTCTGGGTCAAAAATGGTCATGGCCCGAGGGGTCAAATAGGGGTCAAATTTTATTTTTGACCGAATATGGTCATTTTATATATCAAATCGAAGGTATAGCAGTAAATCACATGCACATTCGCAATATATGTTAGATCAGAAGGTACCAACAAATTCTGTGGAACATTTGAAGTTGTAAGTGAAGAGTCTTTGTGAAATCAAGATGACCACTATGGAGGCTTTTAGGTGAGCGATACAGGCCCATTTGGGCCTGGGCTCTTATACCCCCCAGCAACGATTGTGAGTTGTGGGGGGGGGGTATACTGGAGTCAGGTTGTCTGTCCATCCTCCGTCCGTCCGTCCGTCCGTCCGTACTTACCGAGAGCTACATTGTGAGGTTGCTGTGTTGTGCTGAAACCCACCACCGCCCTATTTAAGACACTTGGATAAGTGTTTTTCAAATATAATTAACTAATGGCTAGCTCATTTGCATATTATGCGATTTATTCCGTAAGAGAATCGTTAAGGAAGGAAAATAACGGAATAAGTTGCTACATTGTGAGGTTAACCCCACAGTGTAAACATCAAAGGAAATAACCTCACAATGTAGCTCTCGTAAGAACGTCCGTCCGTCCGTCGTCCGTCCGTCCGTCCGTCCGTCCGTCCGTAAACCTAACATCAGAGAAATATTGTTATAACTTGTATTTCCTTCATCTAAAATGCTTAATATTTCACACATGCTTTCCTGTAAGGCTCTACTACCATGCTGTGCCAAATCCACGACCGTCCAATCCCCGCTGATCCCAAGGTCAAGGTCAAATACTTAGTCTATTTCCTTCATCTAAAATGCTTAATATTTCACACATGTATTCCTGTAAGGCTCTACTACCATGCTGTGCCATATCCACGACCGTCCAACCCCCGCTGATCCCAAGGTCAAATACTTAGTCTCTTTTCAAAACTTAACATCAGAGAAATATGTTATAACTTATATTTCCTTCATCTAAAATTCTTAATATTTCACTCGTGCATTCCACTAAGGCTGTACTATCATACTGTGACAAATCTACGACCATCCAACCCCCGCTGATCCCAAGGTCAAGGTCACATACTTAGTCTCTTTACAAAACTTAACATCAGAGAAATATGTTATAACTTCTATTTCTTTCATCGAAAATTCTTAATATTTCATGCATGCATTCCTGTAAGGCTCTACTATCATACTGTTACAAATTCCCCTTGATTCGAGGTCAAGGTCACATACTTAGTCTCTTTACAAAAGTTAACATCAGAGAAATTGGTTATAACTTCTATTTCCTTGCTCGGATCTGCTTCACATTTCATACACGCATTGCTCCAATGGACCTCTACTACCCTGTGACAAATTCACGTTCATGCCGCTCCCGCTAAGCCCAGAGTCAAGGTCACAAGCCCACACACTTTTTTACATATTTTAGGGGTACCTGGGCCCACGCGGGGGGGTATTCCGTAAGCCTCGCTTACTGACCAATCTAGTTAGGTCTACAGCCACCACACTATCATGAGCCAGTGATGTACACAGCAACCCACTGTGAAACACATGACCTTTGTGTTACCTTGACCCATAATTCTAATATTTACATAGTTGTTTCCCTTGGTTTAAGTTTTTGTAAGAGCTTGTATCTTCAATATTATTAGGTGTACAGCCCCATATTTGCACACTATCATGAGCCAGAGATGTACACAGCAACGCACTGTGATTTAAATGGTCTTTGTGTGACCCTAAATTTACATTCTGACCCTAAATACTGAAATATTGGGACGCTCTGTTAGGAGAAACAAATCTGAATTCAGTTTTTTTCTTCCACCAAACCCAACCCCCACATCAGCAGGTGAAATATTGGTTTCGACTTGTGAACCATGTCTAAAATGACCTTAGCTGTTGACAGGCCGTTAAATATCATTAAATAAATACTGCATTGTTTTGCCTTCAGCCGAATGTGTCAGCGAGTAGGGAGCCAGCAGACAATGGGGAACCTGTGTCCCCTATTCTCAGTGAGTACCAGCATATGGTTTGCATGGTCATTTCATCAACTTGCGCTAGTTAACCATTTCACCTGTTAATTTTGCAGCAATCCAAACGTCGCAAATGATTTTCGGACTTGTCCATTTTAGTCTAGGAGCTCAGGGGGATTATGTGTGCGTGAAAGCGACAGAAAGTTTCTCTTCGGATTCTTACTCTGCAACACCTCGCGAGCAAGAATCGCGAGGGTGGACATGCCAAAACAAGTAGACGAATGCTGTGGCCGCCAATTTCCAAGATGGCCGCCATAGATTTGGAAATTGTTTTTAAATACGATTTATTTGATCATAAGTAGATTTATGTGAGCAATAAAAAGTGATATATGTAATTGGTAAACACATATTTAAATATGCATCATATTCAGCGCACAATCATATTGAAAAATACAAAATGGCCGTCAAAAATGATTGAAAAACTACCATATCCCACCATATCCACTGGCGCTAATTGCTTATTTTACTGTACTTATGCGGATTCATGTATATTAACATACATATCAACAATATTACGTAATATCAGAGGTATACACACTGTTTCTTTGACCTAATGTCGTATAAAAGCCACCATACAACATTCCCATTCGACGATTTTGAAAACCTACAACAACAACAACAAAGTTATGTGATACAATATATGTAGAATGTGGAGCCTTATCAGCAGCAGGTAAGAGTCTATTTTATATTATTCTACCAATTAGCGATTCATTGTGAAATCGACAAACTTTAATTAAATTATTTGCAGACGACATGTTTCTTGTGTAATGAGTTTTCGTGGTTATTATGAAAACGTCAACAAACTCGTTTATTTTATATAAATATGTTGCTACAATATTGCTTTGGAACTATATATAACTACGAAGTCCTTGTAATTCTAAAACAACTAAATGAGAGAATATAAATATATATCTGCAATATATGTCCGAAGTATTGAAGGCTGTTCGTGTCATAAAGCATTTTTTCTTCAGTTTATTGATTTAACGCTGATATTGTTGTTTCAGGATTTCGTACTGTTGAGAACGGCCAAGACAATGGTTATGCCAACAACTTCTCCGACGGAGGGTGCCATAAGACGAATAAAAGTCGAGATATAGGCTAGAAATGTAAGTTTTTGTGACAGACGATGAAGGTCCGTTAACATTGGCCATCCCTACAGTGTTAGATCATGTGTTTCATTGCATTTACATTGGCGTATTATATAAATAAAGCACTCGTAATCAACCGAATAAAGATGTAAATTAGTGCATACTACGTTTTGATATTTCGGGCCTCGGCTGAGAAAAGGGACATTACAGCATATACGCCCAGCGTAGATTCTGACCAGCCTGCACATCCGCGCAGTCTCATCAGGGTCTATGCTATTCCGTCGTAGCATTAATTAACTAGGTGTCTATGATCAACCAGATGTTATTTGTTGTATATTCCAGACTACATCCACAGACGGCGATGACAACGCGTTGAGATGGACGGGATACAACTGTCTACAGAAACCATACCGGATATTGACATTGACATCCACAAGTGTGTAATATGCCAAGAGACCACTGATATCAGACCAACAAGCTCTGAAACCGGCCGCAAACGCATTATTGATGCCGCCAACATTAGACAAGATAACGTTCTTTCCAAAAGACTTAAACTCGCAGACGATGACCACTTTGTATACCATGTTACAAATAACTGTTACAAATATTACACACATTCAAAAACACTTGAAAGCTTCTCTAAACTCAATCGCAAAACAGATGTTGAATCAGAAGCAGGGACATCAACACCAAGGCACACTAGTAAATGGGAACAACCTCATCTGCAGTCGGAAACACCGGCATATAAACTCAAGTGCGTTATTTGCAACCAAGTGTCTTACAAAAGGTCATTCGCTAAGTTCAGAATATCGAAAGTAATCAAGCGCAGCAGTTCCTAACAGCCACTACTCATTTGCAGGATGAGGTTTATACACGTACATGCGACATTCAAGATGTGTATGGTGTTTTCGCCATAACTACAGCTCGTGGGCTCACGACCGACGAATTGCTTCTGTATGACATCATTCCGTCCAAAATGTTATTTGATGATAACAGACTGATGACAAAACCGGAGAAGCATATGCTACTTAAGGAGCTGGAAAAACACATGGACAAGGACGACTACAGCTATTATTGTCTGACTGCAAACGGACTGACATGCATCGTTGATGTGATGGCCAACATGAGGAGAGTCCGTACAAAGAACCTTTCAACGTTTGGCGAATTATGCGAAAACTTCACAAATATGATAGATAAAACAGCACACATGCCACAAAGAACGGACTTTGTCATGGACTCATACAAGGCTGACTCAATACAGGATTCTGAGAGACAACGCCGGATAAAGGTTCGACCTATATAACTTGCGTCCATAGGAGAAGAGACACCGCCATCTGGCAAGAACACATTGGCTCTTGAAAGACTGCTGTATGAACACATATCAGCGTCAGCAATAGCTCATCCATCAGACGTCCAGACAGTGGACAGTCAGATATATGGTAGTAATAACTATCCTTGTCTTGAAGTACAGCAAGGTGTGAAACGAGAACTGTCACAACTTGAATCAAATATAGACGAAGCAGACAGGCGAATTATTCCTCATATCATGGATGCAATAGCCAATGGATCATCGAATGTTTTAGTACTATCAAATGACACAGACGTCATAGTTGGCATCCTGTACTACATGGGAATGTCTCGTACACATGGATTGGAGCAGTTGTGGTTAGAGCATGGTTATCAGACACAATTCGCTATATCCCACTTCACGTAATGTCCGAACGAATTGGGCCTGTTGTAAGTGCAGTATTGCCTGCAATACGTTGCCTCACTGGCTGTGACAGTACGAGCAAGGTCGGAACAAAACAGTGCAGCAGTGAAATGTGGTGCAGTTTCTCTCCTGACAGACTTCGGAAAGCTGGGACACACACAAAATCACTCGTTAGTCTGTGCTGAAGAATACTTGGTACAAGTCATCAAATGTGGAACATCCTGCAAAAATTTCACAGCGTTGAGGAAGGAAATGTACAACCACAGTAAAGGGGAAACTATGGAACTGATACCACCGACAAGTACTGGCATACGACCCCACCTGCTTCGAGCATCGCTGGCAACCTACCACATGACTCCTCCTGGACATTACGAGGCAAGATCCAGATCCACAGGAGTTTGGCTTCTACATTGAAGACGGTCTTCTGTTACCAGTCAGAAAGGCAAACAATTTACCGGCTAGCATAACCACTACGTGCACATGCGGCAAGTGTGCTCGATCGACATGTCGCTGTCGTGAAGTTGAAGTGTCATGTTGCCGGTTTTGTAAATGCCAAAAGACTGTGCCTACCAAATGCCAAAACCTTATTCAGAAGAACTGAAAATAAACAATAAACTATCTCGCATAGTGCATACCACATTTGATATGTAATGTAATGTTAATGAAAATCGGTAACATTTGGTAGCAATTGGTATCATGAATGCGAATCTTCAATTCTAATATAACCAAATTAGGGCATACATTTTGTAACATTGAGGTCCATTGATATTGCATATATATAGGCCGCCAGTTGAGAAACAAAGCACCTTACAACATTTGCAACACTTCTAGATAGCATTAATGTCATAATCTTCCACGGAGTTATTGATTTGAATTGTTTTGAGCTTGGCGGTAAGACTACGTTGCTGATTGAATGGCGAACATCATATGCCTTCATCAGACTACGCGGATGTGCAGCCTGATCTGGTACTTTGCCGGTCGCATATATCGTAAGATTCCAATTCTCACCCGGGGGCCAAGTAAACTACCAAACGGTACTTTTAGTTTGTTGAGGGTTTGGCAGCCATTTTGTAATAATGTCATAGTAACTTCTGGATACAGCGTTCTAGGCAAAGTATGTATGTAACAAGGCATTTGCATTCATTCAGTTAGGCGCTGTTCAAATACATTTCTGAATCGATACATCTTATTTTCATATAGTATCCTAAATATGGGAAACAAGTCGTCTATTAGTTAAAAGTAAACATGTGTATACGTCTGACATCGCGTAATATGTTAATAAGTTAATATTCATAGTTCAACATACGTACAGTAACCTAAACAATTAGCGATTGTGAATATGATAGGATATGGTAGGTTTTCAATTGATTTTGGCGACCATTTTGTGTCTTTCAAAATAAGTTTGAGCCGAATGTAAAAGAATATGATGCATATTTAATTATGTGTTTACCAATGACATATAGCGCGTTTTAGTGTTCACGAAAATCTACTTTTGATAAAATAAATCGTATTTAAATATAATTTCCAAATCTATGGCGGCCATCTTGGAAAATGATGGCTGCAGCATTCGTCTACCTGTTTTGGCATGTCCACCCTCGCGATTCTTGCTCGTGAGGTGTTGCAGAGTAAGAATCCGAAGAGAAACATTCTGTCGCTTTCACGCACACAGAAACCCCCTGAGCTCCAGGACTATTTATGAAAAGGGGGGTGTTTTTGTTCTCAAAAATATGAAAATTACTTGCAAAAAGTGCAGATTATGATGAGACGGCTTGTCACGAGCCAGCTCATCTGGAACTGAACACGTTTTGCCAATACCACTATACAGGCCTGTCGTATTGAAAGGGTTAAAAGGCGGGAACCGGATATTGTCATCTGCTGGTTTTCGTCTGTATTGTCGTCTGCCAGTAATCGGTGCTATTGATGTCTGTCCGGTGTTTGTATTGAGGTTTTTGCGTACAAAATATCTCCATATTTTCGTCTGCTGTTTTATGCTCCACCACGATAGTGGAGGGGGCAGTTGGTCCATCCGTCACAAGGTTAAAGTTTTTATACCCCCCGCAACGAGTTGTGGGGGGGTATACTGGAGTCAGGTTGTCCGTCCGGCCATGCGTGCGTTTGTGCGTTCGTCCGTCCGTCCGTCCGTCCGTCCGTCCGTACTTACGAGAGCTACATTGTGAGGTTGCTGTGTTGTGCTGAAACCCACCCACCGCCCTATTTAAGACACTTGGATAAGTGTTTTTCAAATATAATTAACTAATGGCTAGCTCATTTGCATATTATGCGATTTATTCCGTAAGAGAATCGTTAAGGAAGAAAATAACGGAATAAGTTGCTACATTGTGAGGTTAACCCCACAGTGTAAACATCAAAGGAAATAACCTCACAATGTAGCTCTCGTAAGAACGTCCGTCCGTCCGCCCGCCTGCCCGTCCGTCTGTCCGTCCGTCACTAAACTTAACATCAGAGAAACATTGTTATAACTTCTATTTCCTTCATCTAAAATGCTTAATATTTCACACATGCATTCCTGTAAGGTTCTACTACCATGCTGTGACAAATCCACGACCGCTGATCCCAAGGTCAAGGTCAAATGCTTTACAAAACTTAACATCAGAGAAATAAGTTATAACTGTTATTTCCTTCATTGAAAATACTTAATATTTCACTTGTGCATTCCTCTAAGGTTGTACTGTCATGCTGTGACAAATCTACGACCATCCAACCTCCGCTGATCCCAAGGTGAAGGTGACATACTTAGTCTCTTTACAAAACTTAACATCAGAGAAATCTGTTGTAACTTCTATTTCTTTCATCGAAAATTCTTAATATTTCATGCATGCATTCCTCTAAGGCTCTACTATCATGCTGTGACAAATCCCCGCTGATCTTGAGGTCAAGGTCACATACTTAGTCTCCTTACAAAACTTAACATCAGAGAAATTGGTTATAACTTCTATTTCCTTGCTTGGATCTGCTTCACATTTCACACACGCATTGCTCCAATGGACCTCTACCACCCTGTGACACATTCATGTTCGTACCACCCCCCGCTAAGCCCAGAGTCAAGGTCATAAGCCCACAGACTTGGGATTTTTGTTTACATATTTAGGGGTACCTGGGCCCACGCGGGGGGGGGGGGGGGTGGGGGTATTCCGTAAGCCTCGCTTACTGACCAATCTAGTTGTAAGAGCTTTTGTCTTCAAGAGTATTAGGCCTACAGCTATAATACTTGCACACTATCATGAACCAGTGATGTGCACCACAACCCAGTGCCAAACGCATGACCTTTGTGTGACATTGACCTACAATTGCAATATTTACATACATGTAGTTATTTCCTGTGGTTAAAGTGTTTGTAAGAGCTTGTATCTTCAATAGCATTAGATCTACAGCCAGCATACTTGCACACTATCATGAGCCAGTGATGTGTGCCACAACCCACTGTGAATCAAATGACCTTTGTGTAACATTGACCTACACTTGCAATATTTACATAGTTATTTCCTTTGGTTAAAGTTTTTGTAAGAGCTTGTATCTTCAATATTATTAGGTCTATAGCTTCCACACTTGCACACTATTATGAGCCAGTGATGTGCACCACAAACCACTGAGAATCAAATGATCTTCATTATGACCTTGACCTATATTGGCCAATAATTACATAGCTATTTTCTTTTTTGCTCACCTGATCGAAGCTCATGTGAGCTATTGTTACCGCAATGTGTCGGTCGTCGGTCGTTGTCGTCTGTCGTCTTCCGTCGTCCGTGAACATTTTCAAACGTCTTCTCCTCGGTAACCATTGGGCCTATAGTCACCAAACTTCATGGTCATGGCCCTTAGGTAGTGGGATTACAAAATTGGTAAAATGACGTCATCACGTAATCCAAGATGGCCGCCGTCTAAAAATAGCACAAATTCTTCAAAAATCTTCTTCTCAAGAACCGCCAACTGGATTTCGACAAAACTTGGTAGGAATGATCGATGTACAATGCTCTTTCAAAGTTGTTAAAATGGTGACCCCGGGGGTCAAAAATGGGCGTGGCCCGTGGGGTCAAATTGGGGTCAAATTTTATTTTTGACCGAGTATGGTCATGTCATATATCAAATCGAAGGTATCAATGAGGCGATCACTCTGGTGCATTTTTTATCGAAATCGGATGGTTATGTCATCCAAAATAGCTGCCGAAAGGTCAAAAGGTTGTTCTTTTATTAGAGATTTCAAAATTCTTCTTCACACGAACCACTTGGCCCATGGTGGCCAAACTTCACAGTTATGGTCCATGAGTGAAGACTTTTCAGATTTGTTAAAACGGAGGTCGTCGCTAATCCAAGATGGCCGCCGTCTAAAAATAGCACAAATTCTTAAAAAATCTTCTCATGAACCGCCAGCCGGATTTTGACGAAACTTGGTAGGAATGATCGACGTAGAATGCTCTTTCAAAGGTGTTAAAATGGTGACCCCGGGGTCAAAAATGGGCGCCATCCGTGGGGTCAAATTTTATTTTTGACCATTTATGCTCATGTCATATATTAAATTGAAGGTATCGATGAGGCGATTGCTCTGGTGCAATATTTGTCGGAATCGGATGATTATGTCGTGCATGATGGCCTCCAAAAGGTCCATTTATTCGAGATTTTGAACGTCTTTTTCTCAGGAACCACATGTCCGATGCTGGCCAAACTTCATAGTAAAACAAGATCCTTGGGTGAAGCATTTTCAGATTTGGTAAAATGAGAGTCATCGCTTAATCCAAGATGACTGCCATCTAAAAATAGCACAATTCTTTTAAAACACATATGAACTCAATGTCACATTCTCCTCTGGTGTTCATGGAGTCAGGTGAGCGAATTAGGGCCATCAAGGCCCTCTTGTTTGTTAGAGAGCATTTTGTCAAGCCCGCTTGCGGAAAGCGAGACATAGTGATCACAATGACGTCCGGGTGTCCGTGCGTCAGTCCGTGCGTCAGTCCGTGCGTCCGAAATCTGTGTTAAAGTTTTTAGCTCGACTATTCGAAGAATAGTTAGAGCTTATGTAGTCAACCCGACGTCGGCGTCGGCGTCACCGTCACGCCTTGGTTAAGGTTTTTAGTCAAGCTTGTATGTGCAATACTCCTGGCCCTACAACCACCATACTTGGACAACTTTATCTCCTAGTGATGTACATCAACAACCCTGACCTATATTTGACCTTGACCTACATTTAACCTTGAATTACTTAGTTAATTCCCCTTGGTTAAGGTTTTTAGTCAACCTTGGTTAAGGTTTTTAGTCAAGCTTGTACATGGAATACTATTGTGCATACAGACACCATACTTGGATAACTTTTTCTCATATGGATGTACATCAATAACCCCTGACCTCTATTTGACCTTGACCTACATTTCCTCTTGAATTACTTAGTTAATTCCCCTTGGTTAAGGTTTTTAGTCAACCTTGGTTAAGATTTTTTTGTCAAGCTTGTAGATGGAATACTATTGTGCATACAGACACCATACTTGGATAACTTTTTCTCATAGGGATGTACATCAATAACCCCTGACCTATATTTTACCTTCACCTACATTTAACCTTGAATTACTTAGATATTTCCCCTTGGTTAAGGTTTGTACTCAAACTTAGTTAAGGTTTATAGTCAAGCTTGTATATGAAATACTCCTGGGCCTACAGCAACCATACTTGGACAACTTCATCTCCTAGTGATGTACATCAATAATCCCTGACCTATATTTGATCTTGACCTACTTTTACCCTTGGATTTCTTAGTTATTTCCCCTTGGTTAAGGTTTTTAGTCAAGCTTGTATATGGAATACTACTGGGCCTACAGCAACCATACTTGGAAAACGTCATCTCCTAGTGATGTACATCAATAACCCCTAACCTATATCTGACATTGACCTACATTTAACCTTGAATTACTTACTTAATTTCCCTTGGTTAAGGTTTTTAGTCAACCTTGGTTAAGGTTTTTATGCAGGCCGCTGCCACCTTGTTTGTCAAGCTATGTGTGCATCGACAAACCTCGTAGTCGAGCTATGCTGTTCTCCTACAGCTCTTGTTAGCTCACCTGCCCGAAGTGCAGAAGAGCTTATGTCATACCCCCGGCGTCGTCGGCGTCAGCGTCATCCACAAACTTAACGTTGGGTAAATGTCTTATAACTTCTGTTTCCTTTCACGGAACACCTTGTTATTTCATACATGCATTCCCCAGATGACCCTCTATCATGCTGTAGCAAATCCATGACCCACCACCCAGCCCTTACCCCAAGGTCAAGGTCACAAACTTGGCACATTCATAAACTTAACGTTGGGTAAATGTCTTATAACTTCTGTTTCCTTTCATGGAACACCTTGTTATTTCATACATGCATTCCTCAGATGACCTCTATCATGCTATAAAGCAAATCCATGACCCACCACCCAGCCCTTACCCCAAGGTCAAGGCCACAAAACTTGGCACATTCATAAACTTAACGTGGGTAAATGTCTTATAACTTCTGTTTCCTTTCATGGAACACCTTGTTATTTCATACATGCATTCCTCAGATGACCCTCTATCATGTTGTATCAAATTCATGACCCACCACCCAGCCCGTACCCCAAGGTCAAGGTCACAAACTTGGCACATTCATAAACTTAACGTTGGGTAAATGTCTTATAACTTCTGTTTCCTTTCATGGAACACCTTGTTGCATTCCTCAGATGACCATCTATCATGCTGTAGAAAATCCATGACCCACCACCCAGCCCTTACCTCAAGGTCAAGGTCACAAACTTGGCACATTCATAAACTTAACGTTGGGGTAAATGTCTTATAACTTTTGTTTCCTTTCATGGAACACCTTGTTATTTCATACATGCATTCCTCAGATGACCCTGTATCGTGCTGTAGCAAATCCATGACCCACCACTCAGCCCTTACCCCAAGGTCAAGGTCACAAACTTAACACATTCATAAACTTAATGTTGGGGTAAATGTTTTATAACATCTGTTTCCTTTCATGGAACGCCTTGATATTTCATACATGCATTCATCTGATGATAATCTATCATGCTATAGCAAATCCATGACCCAGCGCCCATCCCTTACCTCAAGGTCAAGGTCACAAACTTAGCACATTCATAAACTTAACATTGGGGTAAATGTCTTATAACTTCTGTTTCCTTTCATGGAACGCCTTGTTATTTCATACATGCATTCCTCAGATGACCCTCTATCATGCTGTAGCAAATCCATGACCCACCACCCAGCCCTTACCCCAAGGTCAAGGTTACAAACTTAGCACATTTATAATCTTAACGTTGGGGTAAATGTCTGTTTCCTTTCATGGAACGCCTTGCTATTTCATACATTCCTCAGATGACCCTCTATCATGCTGTAGCAAATCCACAACCCACCACCCAACCCTTACCCAAAAGTCAAGGTCACAAACATAGCATGTTCATAAACTTAACGTTGGGGTAAATGTTGTGTAACTTCTGTTTCTTTACACATTGAACACCTTGATATTTCATACATGCATTCATCTGATGATACTCTATCATGCTATAGCAAATCCATGACCAACCCCCACCCCTTACCCCAAGGTCAAGGTCACAAACTTGACACATTCATAAACTTAACGTTGGGGTAAATGTCTGATAACAACTGTTTCCTTTGATGGAACGCCTTGATATTTCATACATACATTCCTCAGATGACCCTCTATCATGCTGTGCTGTAGCAAATCCACAACACACCACCCAACCCTTACCCCAAGGTCAAGGTCACAAACTTAGCATGTTCATAAACTTTACATTGGGGTAAATGTTGTGTAACGTCTGTTTCTTTACACTTTGAACGCTTTGATATTTCATACATGCATTCATCCGATGATCCTCTATTGTGCTACAGCAAATCCATGAATCACCCCACCCCTTTCCCCAAGATCAACATCATAAACTTAACGTTGGAGTAAATGTCTTTTTATAACTTCTGTTTCTTTACAGGGAACACCTTCATATTTCATACATGCATTCATCTGATAATACTCTATTGTGCTACAGCAAATCCATGACCCACCCCACCACCCCTTTTGCCAAGGCCAAGGTCACAAACTTAGCACATTTATACATGCATTCCTCATGTGAATAGCTATCATGCTGTAGAAAATCACCAAATTAGTGTGTTCATAAACTTAACGCTGGGTTAAATTTTGTTTTCCTTCTCATTTCAGGGAGCGCATTGATATTTCATACATGCATTCATCTTAATATGCTATATCATGCTATATCAAATCCACGATCCACCTTCCACCACTGACCTCAATGTCAAGGTCCACCGCACACCCCTTATCCCAAGGTCAAGTTATATAATATTCATGTTTTTTATACAACTGTGACTGACAAGTTTGAATGAAGGCTGCCAACAGGCGAGCTTCGTTGTCTTCTGACAACTCTTGTTAAACACCTTATATCTCTGCAGTCCTAAGTCACATTGACTTGAAACTTCATATGCTTATTATCTTCATCCATATATTCATGCTGTGTCCCACTCATGCGGCCCCCGTGCCCAAGGTCAAGGTCAAATGACATAGAAGTTTGCGTTAAATTTTTGTCGAAATTTGCATTAAAGTTTTCAGATACGTACTATCTCTGTAACCGTAAGTGTCGGATTTGCTTGAAACTTTGTATGCTTATTGGTCATCATCCATATATTCATTCTTTGTCCCACTCATGCGAAGCCTGTGCCCCAAGGTCAAGGTTAAATGACTTAGAAATTTGCGTTAAAGTTTGTGAAAACTTGCGTAAATTTGTTCACGTACCTACTATCTCTGTAACCGTAAAGCAGATTTGCTTGAAACTTTGTATGCTTACTGGGCATCATCCATATATTCATTCTGTGTCCCACTCATGCGGCCCCTTACATAACTTATATCTCCACAATTGTTACTCCAATTTACTTCCAACATCCAATACTTCTTATTCATCATCCATATTTTCATTCTATAGCCTGCCGATATGGTCCAAATTTCATATAAATATTTGTTATTATCATCCATATTTTCATTCTATAGCCTACCCATGCAGCCCACATGCCCAAGATCAAGGCCAAATGACTAATTTGCGTCAAAGCTTTTACATACCTTATATTACAAACCTTTAATCTGTAATCGCAGGAGGTCTGGGGCCCGTTTCACTAAACTTTGTAAATCCAATAATTGTTTACAAAAAAACATTGTTAATGTGAAATTTACAGACTACAGTCCAACCTCTCTACAACAGCCAGCAGCCGGACGGACTAAAAGTGGCTGTTGTAGAGAGGTGGCTGTTGTGGAGAGGGTCACCAACGAACAGCCATCAATGAACAACCATCAACTTCTCAGTTGCTTATACTGATATATGAACATAGAAACAACTAGGATTGTATATGTTTTATAGTATTATATTTTATTTACTATAGAACATATACATTTGTCATTGTTAGTATGTTATTGAAGAAGACAAAATAGTAATCATGGTTATTTTGAGAAATAACAATTTATTAAACATGTTAAATGTTCAAATTGACCAATAACAATTATGCATTCATAATGACAAACTGGGCTCATTCAGTTTTTGACATGTGTAGCTCCTGATCAGAATAACTTGCAGTCTGGATTCGGATCTGCATTCGTGTGACAAAGTTATAATCATGCTAATGTTAATCCAATTTTGTGTAAAAACATGTAGTGAACACACTGAGTAGACTAATTTACAGCTACACTGGTCACAAACCCAATAAGCCCACTTTTCTTGCAGTGTCACATGGTGTCATATTCAGTCAGCAGACCGTGTTGAGTATCCTAATCCTGGTAAATGGCTTGTTTAATCCACTTCAAACGGTGACAAACTTGTCGGCAATCCCATTGTCAGATACCAGACAGGTGATAAATCCGAATACACAACTTGGACATGTGTTTACACACAACTTTTATCGACCGATTACCACCGAAGGTATCCGATAGATACGGCACACTCGATTAGATCTGCCGGTAGGCTACATAGGCATATTGATTTTTACGCGATTCACGGTAACGTTTGCATACGAAAATGTCCATTAAAAAAAATATGCTGCCCGTTTGCAGGCCATTTTTGTCGTGGTTTATGGACGTTTGTCAATAATAAATATGTTGGCCGCTCAGAGAGGTGGTTCGTGTCATGTTTTAATTGACGTGGACGTTTGGCGAGATTAATTATATTGACCGTTCAGAATAAAAACGACCTGTACAAATATGTTGGCCGGTCAGAGAAGCTTATGACTCTTTGCTATGAAAAAATCAACTGGCCGTTAGCAAAAATATGTTGGCCGTTCGAGAGGTCTTTTGACGATTTCGTTGTGTTTTTTTGTGGCCGTTGGCTGGAGAAGAGAGGTGACCGTTGGACAGAGGTAAAATAACGTTAAATTCTAACGGGGGGAGTTTAAACTGGCCGTTGAAGAGAGGTGGCCGTTGCTGGGAGGTGGCCGTTAGGGGAGGTGGGACTGTATCATAATTTTGCACTTACAAACATTTTAGTCGTACAAAGTTTAGAGAAACGGGCCCCAGACCTCCAACAATAAACGGACCACAAATATAGCATATTTTTCTTATTTTCCATGAAAACATGTATCTTGGTATTTCATTATAATTGTCTCCAAGACATGTTTTCATTTTGAAGCAAACCATTCAATAATTGCTGTCTGTTGATGTGTAAACAGTAGTGTGATTTGATTTTACCCAATTACAATTTTGAAATATCCAATTACTTCAGAAATGATGGAGTGACAATACTCAATTACAAATTACTTCTCTGGAACCCTGACATTATCCCCGAAAGGGGGCGTTGCAGAATAGGAAGAAAGAAAGATTTCAGCTGTCGGTTAACTGAGGAGATTCCACTGACCACTTCACTTTCCCTTTTCCAGCGGTCTTGAACAGACAACGGAGTGGTATGGCGAGTGGAGTGTTGGAAATGGTGGGTGTGGCACGGGCTGCTCTGGAAACAGTGATTGCTAACGGCACGGACTGCACTGTACCCGTCCAGCAACTCTTCACCCTAGACACCTCGCTACAGACAAAGTTTGTCAGACTTGACTTCTGCGAGTTGTTGGCTGATAACGGACAGGTAAAACACATGGTTAATTGTGGCTGTGACTGGAGAAATGGGGCTTATGGCATTTCTGACCAGTGAAGCTCATGATCAAATAGCACACCCCGGTAGCCTGATCTGCATTGCTTGTCAGAAGCATGACAGGTGTTTCAGTGATGGAATTTCGAACAGTACAGATACTGATTGCACAGGCTGGTATGGATTTACACTGGTCACACAACCCTTAAGACCCATTTCTTCAGTCACAATTAACTAAAACACAGTGCATTATTACCACATACAAATGCGCACAAAGTCAAGACTGCTAGGCACATACCGTTAATCAACACTGACAAAACATAGAATGGAAAAGTTAACATGACACAAACATATAGATGTACCATTAGTCCTTAGTTAATAACTGTCTTGATAAACAGTCATGATGGCTACTTGTTTGTGTAGGTGAAGTTCTTGACTAATACACCATGGGCAGATAAATACTTGAATACTTGATGGACAAGGAAACATGTGATTAACTCTGCATGCCAGTGGTGAAAATGATAATTACTGTCTGTTCCACGTTTTTCTGCCGACGAACTTTTGGCTATTGACACATTAATACTAAAAAGATATTTAAATATCAGTACTTTTTCATCAATAACAAAAAACTCACCCTCCCCAAAAACATTTATTTGATGAAATTCCATCAAATAGTGATTTTATTGCGAAAAAAATTATTTTCATATGGGAATTTAACAGGGGGCTAAAAATAGATTTTTTTAAATAATTTTTTATTTGTGGACCGATTATCAAAATCTAACTCTTGTTTTCTTAGTTGCATCATTTCCAAGCTATCTAACCAGGTTTCGGAGTCAATTTCATGGTCACCCTCCTCCTTTTCGCCCCATTTTAAATTCCATATACCGTAGGAAAATTGTTTTTTCGCAATAAAATCAATATTTTATGGAATTTCATCAAATAAAAAACATTTGGGAAGGGTGACTTTTTGTTATTGATGAAAAAGTACTTACCGGTACATTTAAATATTTTTTAGATTTAATGCAGAGCTGTAGATAAGCTGCGCATTTGCTTAAATACCCAATGAAAATCAGAAGTAACGAGTATCAAAAAGCAATTAGAATTTTGTGGTACATGTACATTTAACAATTTTGTGGTACCTTTATCATGCTGCTGAAAACAATAAACAGACCACAAATATAGCATATTTTTCTTATTTCTTATTTCATTAGAAATGCCAAGACATGTTTTCATTTCGAAGCAAGCTATTCAATAATTGCTGTCTGTTGATGTGTAAACAGTAGTGGGATTTTATTTTACCCAATTAAAGTTTTGAAATACCCCTTCAGAAATGATGAAGTGAAACTACTCAATT
>CM055265.1:59604507-59635058 GCA_029237695.1 Conchocele bisecta | reverse complement strand
GAGGAATGATTTTGGTGTGTATACCCATGTTTACAGGGTCTAGGAACATGATAATAATGTGGCTAATAAGATAGGATGATTTGGTTGAGGCAGCCATCAAAAATTTAACAAGAGCTGTACGAGAACAGCATAGCTCGACTACGAGGGTTGTCGATGTACACATAACTTGACAAAGAAGGTGGCTGCGGCCTGCATAAAAATCTTACCCAAGGTTGACTGAAAACATTAACCAAGGGAAACTAGAAATGTGGCCTGTCGGCACACGAATACCCCCACTGGCAGCCAAAGAAAACGAGGCATTTTTGATTATAAGCCATTTAGCCGAGCGTTAAGGTTTCAAACGCATCAAGTCTGTGACCTTGACCCTGGGCATAGTGTGATAATCCATGCATCGGTGTAGAAGATATAGAGCGGAAGGGAATTTCAATAGGTTTGACCTTTGACCTTCAACTATGACCTTGACCTTGGACGTAGGTGCGTGGTTATTGATCGAGACACATCTTCTCATCCTGAGAAACATTTGTGCCAAGGCATTTGATAATCCATGCATCGGTGTAGAAGATATAGAGCGGAAGGGAATTTCAATAGGTTTGACCTTTGACCTTCAACAGTGACCTTGACCTTGGACGTAGGTGCGTGATTTTCCAAGTATGGTTGCTGTAGGCCCAGGAGTATTCCATATACAAGCTTGAGTAAAAACCGTAACCAAGGGGAGATAACTAAGTAATCCAAGGATAAAAGTAGGTCAAGGTCAAAATATAGGTCAGGGATTATTGATGTACATCACTAGGAGATGAAGTTGTCCAAGTATGGTTGATGTAGGCCCAGAAGTATTCCATATACAAGCTTGACTATAAACATTAAGCAAGTAATTCAAGGTTAAATGTAGGTGAAGGTAAAATAAAGGTCAGGGGTTATTGATGTACATCCCTATGAGAAAAAGTTATCCAGTATGGTGTCTGTATGCACAATAGTATTCCATCAACAAGCTTGACTAAAAAAGCTTAACCAAGGTTGAGTAAAAACCTTAACCAAGGGGAATTAAGTAAGTAATTTAAGGTTAAATGTAGGTCAAGATCAAATATAGGTCAGGGGTTGTTGATGTACATCACTAGGAGATGAAGTTGTGTAAGTATGGTTGGTGTAGGGCCATGAGTATTCCATCTACAAGCTTGACTAAAAACCTTAACCAAAGAGAATTAAGTAAGTAATTCAAGGAGGAAATGTAAGGTCAAGGTCAATATAGATCAGGGTGTTATTGATGTATTCAATCACAATATGATTGGTTGAAATCCACGTATGGTGTCTGTATGCACAATAGTATTCCATGTATCAAAGCTTGAGTAAAAAGCTTAACCAAGGTCGAGTAAAAACCTTAACCAAGGGGAATTAAGTAAGTAATTCAAGGATTCAAATGTAGGTCAAGGTCAAATATAGGTCAGGGGTTGAAAAAGTTGATGTACATCACTAGGAGATGAAGTTGTCCAAGTATGGTGGTGTAGGGCCAGGAGTATCCATCTACAAGCTTGACTAAAAACGTAACCAAGGGGAATTAAGTAAGTATTCAAGAGGAAATGTAGGTCAAGGTCAAATATAGATCAGGGGTTGTTGATGTACATCACTAGGAGATGAAGTTGTCCAAGTATGGTGGGTGTAGGGCCAGTAGTATTCCATATAGAAGGTTGACTAAAAACCTTAACCAAAAGGAATTAAGTAAGTAATTGAAGAGGAAATGAAGGTGAAGGTCAAATATAGATCAGGGGTTATTGATGTACATACCTATGAGAAAAGGTTGTCGAAGTATGGTGTCTGGATGCACAATAGTATTGAATGTACAATCAAAAAAAACCTAAGAAGGGGAAATGAAGTAATTCAGGATCAATAAGATGAGTGCATCACTAGGAGATGAAGTTGTCCAAGTATGGTGGGTGTGTAGGGCCAGTAGTATTGCATATACAAACTTGACTAAAAACCTTAACCAAGTTTGACTAAAAACCTTAACAAAGGGGAATTAACCAAGTAATTCAAGAGGAAATGTAGGTCAAGGTGAAATATAGATCAGGGGTTATTGATGTACATCACTAGGAGATGAAGTTGTCCAAGTATGGTGGGTGTAGGGCCAGTAGTATTCCATATACAAGCTTGACTAAAAACCTTAACCAAGGCGTGACGGTGACGCCGACGCCGCTGACAGCGACGCGACGCCGGGTGTGACAACATAAGCTCTACTTATTCTTTGAATAGTCGAGCTAAAAATGGCCGCCATTTTTAGTTGATTTTTATTTAAATATTTTGTAAACAAAGCCGTTAAATGTCCATATCCATTGAAACATTGTTGAGATAATTTGCAAACCATATTCTTAAGTCTATTAAATATGATTATATTGCATCAAATATATTTCTATGACCATAAATGATGTACAATTGACAGGGAAAGATTGTCGTGTCACTCCCAAATATATGGATGTGGCGTCAGACTACGTAACTCATTTTGGAAAGTGTTTGTAAAACATTTTAACTCTGACTTGGCCTTCAAAGAACTGCAACTGTCATGAATATACAGTTGAGTCAAAGCTAACATATACATGTACCTTTGCCATTGACAAACCTTAATATGCCCCACCCCCAAATTGGCCTCCAAACCATGAGCAGGTGCAAAACAAACAAGGCAAATATTCACCATTAAACAATATAATTTCAAATATACATGTATTCTTATGGCTATTATTTTGAGAATGTAATGTTTGCATGTCCATGAAACTTGTTACTATGTGACTAAAGTATGTTCATGTGACTTACAAAATACAATTATTTTTGATAGCAGATTAGTACAACTAATATGAGACGCGCCACAACATAATGTACCTTCGGGTATTTGGAAATTTTGCCATGAATGTTAATTAAACATAATTTCTGCAAATGAAGTCAGAATTTGATGCAAATTCCAGAGCAAATGTGGAATTATATTCTGGATTCACTGGAATTTTCGTCAAATTTTTACATTTTTTACGAAAATTATGCTCCATTTTCAAATCAGTTAACGGCAAAATTTCCAAATACCCAAAGGTACGTTATGTCGTGACACGTCTCATATATGATTATGTCTTAACAGTACATATGATATGTTAGTTATGCGGATATGCACAAACTAAACTCTGTAAGGTCCACTAATTAATAATACATATGTGTTAGTTTTATGGATATGTGCATACAAAACTGTATAAAGTCCACAAACACATGTCGGTTTAGTCATCATAATCATCATCTTCATTACTGTCCACTGAAACGATTGATTCATCATCGCCAGACCCATCATCCGAATCACCACCACTGCCAAATCCTTCCATTTCATCTACAAGAACTTGGGGGAGAATTGGACTGTCAACCCACAGAGGTTCCAGGTAACCAGAGCTGAGGAGTGTCCATCCATGTCCATCCGTTGGTGAGGGAATGTCTACAACAGCAATATCTGCCCGTCTCCATACAGCAACCTGGTTTACTCTGCGGATATGCTGTTCCAACACACCATGATAGGGAGGTAGTGAAGCAAGGTCAACGTTACGGTTAAGCTGTAGCTTACCGCCATCACCACACTTCTCCTTGATGAGAGCGAACCGGAGAGAATTGATGCTCTTGAATCTTGGCCGACCATAGAGAGCGCATGTAAACTCCTCCAAGCCAGATACCAATTCATCACTGACCGTCCACTCACATCCAAGCTTTGCCAGAATAGGTTGGTACTTTGGGAGCCACTGCATCACTTTGATTGGTTTCACCATCACAATACCTTTGAAGGCACTGGTTGTGTCGCAGTGGGTAAACGCATGCAGGCCCATCTTTTTTCTGTTTCGCGACACATTGTACTCTATCACCTCCACCATATTCAAACTTACTAAGGGTTTCAATTGTCCACGATTGTCCAACTTTGATTTTCTTTAACCTTTTCTTGCGACAGAATATACAGTCTGGCTTGAATATATGTCTGTCAGATTCACCGGATGATCTGATCTTCGTATTGAAGGACGAGAACTCGGGCCAGGGCTATCAGCATCCAATTTTCGTTTGAGGCGACCTAGATTTCCTGTGAACTTTTGGTAGCATTCGCGGTGATACACAAATGTTTGTGAGACGTTGTGATGAATGTGCTGGTTCAGCAAGTCTTGCTTGCATACATCTAATATTTTCTGAAACCTTCCTTCTGGATCAGGAAGTTCATCTAGAAGAATTATTGTTTCGGATTTGCAGTTTTCATTATGAATAATACAAATAGCACATGCTGAATCGGTAGTTTCATCACATTTCTGTTTCTTCGGCGGCGCACTCATTGTTAATACATTGTTAATACATTGTTAGTACATTGTTAGTACATTGTTAGTTCAGCATAGTATTCAACCGGCAACATAAAAGTTAATAGTTATGTAAATGATACTAAAGCCCATGGGCTAGGAATACCCCCTGTGCACACACAAACTCACCAGATCCTCAGAGAATATAGTTTGAAACACAATAATCATGTTTAATAGCATTAAGAATATGGTTTGCAAAGTTACTTCAACAAATTTTCAATGAACATGGACATTTATCGGCTTCGTTAACAAAATATTTTAAACAAGAGTGCCGCAAGTCACAAAATACGCCCGTCGAATATGGGCCAGACAGCGAAGATGCAGAAATGTGAAGCTGTCACCAAGGCAAGAAAAATTAATGAGAATTTGAAAGTCTATAGCATTATTTCTTCATCTCGTTGTGCTAAACATGTATACTAATTTAGGCAGAGATAGAAAAGTAGAGTGTAAAGTAGAAATGATAGGGAATTGGATACAATAATGTAGAAAAAATGGCTAAGTTAAAAAGGTGATATTTTTGTTAAAAAATATTTTTTCGCCATAAAAACACCAAGGTGCACATCTTCAATATGTGTAGAAGACGTGTGTATAGTTTCAGAACGATCGACTGAACGGTTTCGGAGGAGTTGTGTACACAAACTCTGTACCGTATATAGAATTGCATAGAAAAATGTAGAAAAAATGGCTAAGTTAAAAAGGCGATATTTTTGTTAAAAAATATTTTTTCGGCATAAAAACGCCAAGATGCACATCTTCAATATGTGTAGAAGACGTGTGTATAGTTTCAGAACGATCGACTGAACGATTTTGGAGGAGTTGTGTACACAAACTCTGTACCGTATATAGAATTGTATATAAAAATGTAGAAAAAATGGCTAAGTTAAAAAGGTGATATTTTTGTTAAAAAATATTTTTTCGCCATAAAAACACCAAGGTGCACATCTTCAATATGTGTAGAAGACGTGTGCATAGTTTCAGATCGATCGACTGAACGGTTTCGGAGGAGTTGTGTACACGAACTATGCACTTATTTTTCTGCAGAGCCCACCCTACCCGCCCGCTCCGCCCAGCCCGCCCGCCCGACCCCGCCCGCGTGCGTAAAACATAATACGTACCGTTTTTTAAAAACGGTCGTATAAAAATCAACTAAAAATGGCTGCCGTTTTGGCTGCCGTATAGACACCAACATGGGTATAGACACCAACATGGGTATAGACACACCAACATGGGTATAGACACCAACATCACTCCTCTGTGTGTACAACAGACTGAGCTATTAACGAAAGCAATTTTGGACGGCGGCCATTTTCAGCCATTCCTAGTTCATCCCAACTTATTCATTGTTAACATGTTTAATATCAATCAGATATGTCTCCTGAACAAATTGATACCACTCGCGGAGGATTTGGGAGGATGCTCAGGGGCTATATCTAGCTCATGGACTACACTGGTCACAAATAACATATTAAGCACCATTTTTCCAGTCACAACCACATAAAACAAATTTTAAAACGTGAATGCAGATTTCAGACAGTTACACAATCATGTCAGTCATATTGCAGGCTGATCTGGATCTACAATGGTCGCAGATGCCATAAGCCAAATTTCTCCAGTCATAGGACCACAAACCTTGATGGTGTCGACTCTGTCACGGAATATATTGTTGCTGTACTTGATGTGACGCCACGTGTCGGATCTGGCGTCTGGCGGCTGTAGAAGATGGCGCCCATACTTCTCCAAAATGTTCAGGGCCATTATAAGCCTCTTCAATGCATCCCCAGACTGTAGATAAAATGAAATTTATTTAACCCTTTATTTAAGTAACTGGATTATGCAATGTTAATTATAGGATTTTTCAAATACTTAGAAAACGGGTAGTTCATCAGGGCTCCAGATAAGGAATTAGTAATTGAATATTTTCACTCCATCATTCCTGAAGCAATTGGGTATTTCCAAACTTTAATTGAGTAAAATAAAATCACACTACTGTTTACACATCAACAGACAGCAATTATTGAATAGTTTGCTATGAAATGAAAACATGTCTTGGCATATCATTAGAATTGTCTCCTTTGAGACAATTCTAATGAAATACCAAGATGTGTTTTCATGGAAAATACGAAAAAATATGCTATATTTGTGGTCTGTTTATTGTTTTCAGCAGCATGATAAAGGTACCACAAAATTGTTAAATGTACTACAAAATTCTAATTGCTTTTTGATACTCGCTACTTCTGATTTCAATTGGGTTTTTTAGCAATTTTAATTGGGTATTTAAGCAAATACACAGCTTATCTAGAGCACTGCATTAAATCTAAAAAATATTTAAATGTAAGTACTTTTTCAACAATAACAAAAATGTCACTCTTCCCAATTTTTTTGTATTTCATGAAATTTTATAAAATATTAAAAACAATTTTCTTACAGTATATAGAGGATATTCCATCGTACAATTTGAATAGAGGGAAATAATACACGAGTGTGCGTCGGCTTCCGTGTAAGCAAAGAGTGGGCGCAGCGAACGAGTTGCTAGCAGCTTGCACGGATGCCGACGGACACGAGTGTATTATTTCCGCTATTCAAACATGTACGATGGAAGATCCTATTTATTACACTTCCACGGCGGATACATATGCACATTTAGTATAATTTTTAGATTATAATCAATGAATTGTGATGTGCGCATGAATAGTTATACAATGACGTGTTTTCCCGCTTGTTGACGTTACGTTGTGTGACGTCAAATGTGACATCATGTAAACTTTTTGAAATCCAAATTACGCAGCTGTCTCTATGAACCAGATATATTTGAGTGCATGTTTATTAACATTCTAGATTAGTTGAGACCCTTTCCAAATTTTCAAATAACTTTATTTTGACTGTAATAAAAATAAAATATTTTGCATGGTAGCTCGTGGTTTTGTGCAATTACGGGTGTTCTCTTCATGGTGTATTATTTGTAAGGAGTTGATTACGGGTTTTCTCTCACAGCGAAACCCGTGCAAATAATTTGCAAGAGTGTAATAAATGGAATTTAACATGGGGCGAAAAGGAGGATACTGACCAGGTGGGTCGAAAAACAAAAACATTTGGAAATTTACTCCGAAACCTGGTTAGACACATGTAGCTTTTTGAATATCGGTCCACAAATAAAAAATTATGTAAAAAAATATATTTTTAGCCCCCATGTTAAAGCCCCTATACGGCTCAAGTTGCCGAATTTGGCCTCCTATTGGGTTTTCCCACACATAAATCCAACAGGTTTCTATTTACACACACTTTGAAACTGTTTGCATTCATTTTGGTACAAAAATGAGTTTGTAGTCGATGAAAATATCAATATTTGTTGATAAACAAACAGCAAAGCCCGATCGATTTTCCGATAGACGCTCAGGTCAACTCCTCAACTCCCCGATTCGCGGCCGATGAATTCCGATAGCCGGAGTTTATCGACTCGCTTCCGAGCCGAAGCCGTTGGATTACGGAAATGAAATTGTCAATATAGAAATTTTGCACTGAGTGGTACACAAAACAAGTTTTTGTTGTCTTCACATTGCGATTAAGATGTAAATCTCAAGACTTGAGATGTATCTATTAGGCAGTATATCTTAGTTTTGTGTACTAAATCAGTTGCCAAACATGTTTTTGTGTTCGGAAAATTGTAATACTGAGACGTTCAGGGCCTTTAAATTCCCATAGGAAAATAGTTTTTTCACAATAAAATCAATATTTGATGGAATTTGATCAAATCAAATTTATTGGGGAGGGTGAGTTTTTTGTTATTGATGAAAAAGTACTGACATTTAAATATTTTTAGATTTAATGTGTTTAATAGCCAAAAGTTTGTCGACAGAAAAATGTGGAACAGACAGTAATTTTTTGGCTGTCATTTTCACCGCTAACATGCAGAGTTAATCATATGTTTCCTTGTCCATCAAGTATTTATCTGCCCATGGTATATTAGTCAAGAACTTCACCTACCCAAACAAGTAGCCATCATTACTCTTTATCAAGACAGTCATTAACTAAGGACTAATGGTATATCTATATGTTTGTGTCGTTAACTTTTCCATTCTATGTTTTGTCCATGTTGATTACTGGTATGTGCCTAGCAGTCCTGACTTTGTGCACATTTGTATGTGGTAATAATGCACTGTGTTTTAGTTAATTGTGACTGAAGAAATGGGTCTTAAGGGTTGTGTGACCAGTGTAAATCCATACCAGCCTGTGCAATCAGTATCTGTACTGTTCGAAATTCCATCACTAAAACACCTGTCATGCTTCTGACAAGCAATGCAGATCATTATCAGGCTACCAGAGTGTGCTATTTGATCATGAGCTTCATTGGTCAGAAATGCCATAAGCCCCATTTCTCCAGTCACAGCCACAATTAACGATGTGTTTTACCTGTCCATTGTGAGTCAACAACTCACAGAAGTCAAGTCTGACAAACTTTGTCTGTAGCGAGGTGTCTAGGTTGACGAGTTGATGGACGTGTACAGTGCAGTCCGTGCCGTTAGCAATCACGGTTCCCAGAGCCGCCCGTACCACACCCACCATTTCCAACACTCCTCTCACCATCCCACACCGTTCTCTGTTCAAGACCACTGGAAAAGGGAAAGTGAAGTGGTCAGTGGAATCTCCTCAGTTAACCGACAGCTGAAGTATTTCTTTCTTCCTTTTCTGCAACACCCCCTTTCGGGGATAATGTCAGGGTTCCAGATAAGTAATTTGTAATTGAGTATTGTCACTCCATCATTTCTGAAGCAATTGGGTATTTCAAAATTTTAATTGGGTAAAATCAAATCACACTACTGTTTACACATCAACAGAAAAATATTGAATGGTTTGCTTCAAAATGAAAACATGTCTTGGAGACAATTATAATGAAATACCAAGATGGAAAATAAGAAAAATATGCTATATTTGTGGTCTGTTTATTGTTGGCGGTCTGGGGCCCGTTTCTCTAAACTTTGTACGACTAAAATGTTTGTAAGTGCAAAATTTCACATTAACAATGTTTTCTTGTAAACAATTATTTGATTTACAAAGCTTAGTGAAACGGGGCCCAGACCTCCAGTGATTACAGATTAAAGGTTTGCTCTCTAACACCAGATGGCCGCGGCCCGCATGTCGAGCCCACCGAGGCATTCGATGGTCTCAGTGTATTTATTTGAAGTTTGAATTAAGGGTTGTGGAGATATAAGGTATGTAAAAGCTTTGACGCAAATTAGTCATTTGGCCTTGATCTTGGGCATGTACGCTGCATGGGTGGGCTATAGAATGAAAATATGGATGATAATAAAAACAATTTATATGAAATTTGAAGTAAATCTGAGTAAGTGTTGTGGAGATATAAGGTATGTAAAAACTCAACACAAATTTGACCTTGGGCATGTGGACCATATCGGCAGGCAATAGAATGAAAATATGGATGATGAATAAGAAGTATTGGATGTTGGAAGTAAATTGGAGTAACAATTGTGGAGATATAAGGTATGTAAAAACTTTAACACAGGTTTTATAAGAATGCAAACTTCAAAGTCATTTGGCCTTGACCTTGGGGCACAGGGGCCGCATGAGTGGTACACAGAATGAATATATGGATGATGCCCAGTAAGCATACAAAGTTTCAAGCAAATCTGCTTTACGGTTACAGAGATAGTAGGTATGTGAAAAATTTAACGCAAGTTTTAATAAACTTTAACGCAAATTTCTAAGTCATTTAACCTTGACCTTGGGGCACAGGCTTCGCATGAGTGGGACAAAGAATGAATATATGGATGATGACCAATAAGCATACAAAGTTTCAAGCAAATCCGACTTACGGATACAGAGATAGTAGGTATCTGAAAACTTTAACGCAAATTTCGACAAAAATTTAACGCAAACTTCTATGTCATTTGACCTTGACCTTGGGCACAGGGGCCGCATGAGTGGGACACAGCATGAATATATGGATGATGATAATAAGCATATGAAGTTTCAAGTCAATGTGACTTAGGACTGCAGAGATATAAGGTGTTTAACAAGAGCTGTAGGAGAACAGCATAGCTCAACTATGAGGGTTGTCGATGTACACATGGCTTGACAAACAAGGTGGCAGCGGCCTGCATAAAAACCTTAACCAAGGTTGACTAAAAACCTTAACCAAGGTTGACTAAAAACCTTAACCAAGGGAAATTAAGTAAGTAATTCAAGGTTAAATGTAGGTCAATGTCAGATATAGGTCAGGGGTTATTGATGTACATCACTAGGAGATGACGTTTTCCAAGAGGTTGCGTGGCCCAGGAGTATTCCATACAAGCTTGACAAAAAACTTAACCAAGGGAAATAACTAAGAAACAAGGGTAAAAGTAGGTCAAGGTCAAATATAGGTCAGGGATTATTGATGTACATCAAGATGAAGTTGTCCAAGTATGGTTGCTGTAGGCCCAGGGGTATTTCATATACAAGCTTGACTATAAACCTTAACCAAGTTTGAGTACAAACCTTAACCAAGGGAAATGAACATAACTAGTATTTCAAGGTTAAATGTAGGTGAAGGTAAAATATAGGTCAGGGGTTATTGATGTACATCCCTATGAGAAAAAGTTACACAAGTATGGTGTCTGTATGCACAATAGTATTCCATCTACAAGCTTGACTAAAAACCTTAACCAAGGTTGACTAAAAACCTTAACCAAGGGGAATTAACTAAGCAATTCAAGAGGAAATGTAGGTCAAGGTCAAATAGAGGTCAGGGGTTATTGATGTACATCCATATGACAAAAAGTTATTCGAGTATGGTGTCTGTATGCACAATAGTATTCCATCTACAAGCTTGACTAAAAACCTTAACCAAGGTTGACTAAAAACCTTAACCAAGGGGAAGTAATTCAAGAGGAAATGTAGGTCAAGGTCAAATATAGATCAGGGGCTACTGATGTACATCCCTATGAGAACAGGTTGTCCAAGTATGGTGTCTGTATGCACAATAGTATTCCATGTACAAGCTTGACTAAAAACCTTAACCAAGGGGAATTAACTAAGTAATTCAAGGTAAAATGTAGGTCAAGGTCAAATATAGGTCAGGGTCAGGGTCGATTTGATATATGACATGACCATATTCGACAAAAAATGCACCAGAGTGATCGCCTCGTTTATACCTTCGATTTGATATATGACATGACCATATTTGGTCAAAAATAAAATTTGACCCCACGGGCCACGCCCATTTTTGACCCCGGGGCGGTTCTTGAGAAGTAGATTTTTGAAGACTTTTTGCTATTTTTAGACGGCGGCCATCTTGGATTACGTGATGACGTCATTTTACCAATTTTGTAATCCCCCTACCTAACGACCATGACCATGAAGTTTGGTGACTATAGGCCCAATGGTTAAACGTTTGAAAATGTTCACGGACGACGGAAGACGACGGACGACGACGACCAACGACGACGGACAAATTGATAACAATAGCTCACATGAGCTTTGCTCAGGTGAGTTAAAAAGAAAATAGCTATGTAATTATTGGCAAATATAGGTCAAGGTCATAATGAAGATCATTTGATTCTCAGTGGTTTGTGGTGCACATCACTGGCTCATAATAGTGTGCAAGTGTGGAAGCTGTAGACCTAACAAGAAATGTGGCCTATCGGCACACGAATACCCCCACTGGCAGAACGAGGCATTTTTTATTATAAGCCATTTAGCCGAGCGTTACGCATCAAGTCTGTGACCTTGACCCTGGGCATAGTGTGATAATCCATGCATCGGTGTAGAAGATATAGAGCGGAAGGGAATTTCAATAGGTTTGATTGACCTTTGACCTTCAACTGTGACCTTGACCTTGGACGTAGGTGCGTGGTTATTGATCGCGACACACCTTCTCATCATGAGAAACATTTGTGCCAAGCCATTTGATAATCCATGCATGGGTGTAGAAGATATAGAGCGGAAGGGAATTTCCAACAGACCGACCGACAGACCGACAGACCGACCGACAAGCTGACTCCTATATACCCCCAACAAACTTTTGTTTGTGGGGTTATAATAATATTGAAGATACAAGCTCTTACAAAAACTTTAACCAAAGGAAATAATTCTGTAAATATTGCAATTGTAGGTCAACGTCACACAAAGGTCATTTGATTTACAGTGGGTTGCGGCGCACATCACTGGCTTATGATAGTGTGCAAGTATGCTGGCTGTAGATCTAATGCTATTGAAGATACAAGCTCTTACAAAAACTTTAACCACAGGAAATAACTACATGTATGTAAATATTGCAATTATAGGTCAAAGTCACACAAAGGTCATGCGTTTGGCACTGGGTTGTGGTGCACATCACTGGTTCTTGATAGTGTGCAAGTATTGTAGCTGTAGGCCTAATACTCTTGAAGACAAAAGCTCTTACAACTAGATTGGTCAGTAAGCGAGGCTTACGGAAAAACCCCCGCGTGGGCCCAGGTACCCCTAAATATGTAAAAACAAATCCAAGTCTGTGGGCTTGTGACCTTGACTCTGGGCTTAGCTGGACAAACATGAATTTGTCACAGGGTGGTAGAGGTCCATTGGAGCAATGCGTGTGTGAAATGTGAAGCAGATACGAGCAAGGAAATAGAAGTTATAACCAATTTCTCTGATGTTAAGTTTTGTAAAGAGACTAAGTATGTGACCTTGACCTCAAGATCAGCGGGGATTTGTCACAGCATGATAGTAGAGCCTTAGAGGAATGCATGCATGAAATATTAAGAATTTTCGATGAAAGAAGTTATAACATATTTCTCTGATGTTAAGTTTTGTAAAGAGACTAAGTATGTCACCATGACCTTGGGATCAGCGGGGGTTGGACAGTCGTAGGTTTGACACAGCATGATAGTACAACCTTAGAGGAATGCACAAGTAAAATATTAAGAATTTTCAATGAAGGAAATAACAGTTATAACTTATTTCTCTGATGTTAAGTTTTGTAAAGAGACCAAGTATTTGCCCTTGACCTTGAATGCATGTGTCGAATATTAAGCATTTTAGATGAAGGAAATAGAAGTTATAACGTATTTCTCTGATGTTAAGTTTTGTAAAGAGACTAAGTATTTGACCTTTGGATCAGCGGGGGTTGGAGGGTCGTGGATTTATCACAGCATGGTAGTAGAACCTTACAGAAATGCATGTGTGAAATATTAAGCATTTTAGATGAAGGAAATAGAAGTTATAACAATGTTTCTCTGATGTTAAGTTTAGTGACGGACGGACAGACGCACGGACACACGGCCGGACAACCTGACTCCAGTATACCCCCCAACTCGTTGCGGGGGGTATAAAAACTTTAACCTTGTGACGGATGGACCAACTGCCCCCTCCACTATCGTGGTGGAGCATAAAACAGCAGACGAAAATATGGAGATATTTTGTACGCAAAAACCTCAATACAAACACCGGACACACATCAATAGCACCGATTACTGGCAGACGACAATACAGACGAAAAACAGCAGATGACAATATCCGGTTCCCGCTGTCGCGTGACACGTGCATTCTTGTACATTCCGGATTTCCGTATAATTGTATATTTGTGATGTGTGGAACTGTGTTGTATTGTTGTGCGTACTATTGATTTCACATACCTGTGATTCCACATACCTGTGATTTCACACACCTGTGATTTTTACATACCTGTGATTTAGCATGTACATTTGCCATGTACAATGTGTGTGTAATAACGGGGCTTATGTTGTATTGGTGGAAATACGTTTATGTGTGTCCTTTTTGCGGATTTAAATACACGTCCATTTTATGAGCAATGTTTTACTGATGTCACACCATATTTGCCACAGACTGCATGTGTGTGGTAGAGGACTGTGTGTGCTGGATTCGTTAGTGAATCGACCCCTTTTGGTATTACGACGTCACTATCCGTGCGCGGCCGAGTTTGTCCACGTGTCAGTTGTTCACCAGATAAGGGACCTTCTGTAGGTGAAGCCAGTATATAGCGCAGACCATACCATGATCTGCCCTGTTATGGTTAGAAGACACCAAATGGTGCGAAACTGACCAGGGTGTATGCAAAAGTAGTCCGGTATAAAAAAATAGTGCGGGTGTTTTGAGGTCACAGACACCGTTTGCTTGCAAATCTTGATCCATTACTACCCAGTTTCACTTGAGGAACATTTTGGGGTGCCTTCAACACCAGTTTTCAGCATATTTGTAGCATTTAAAAGAAAACACTGACCCTGTTGGTCACTTGATGTAAACGGAGTTTCCGTGGCCAAAAAATGTACACAATATTGGAGGATATGACAAGGTTGGATTTTTCTTTCTTAGGAGTAAGTGAACCTATTGTTTAGTTCATGCAGAACCAGTACAGACTGGCTGCAGGTCATGTACAAGTGGGACCCACAGCATCCATACGAATAGTGAAAGTAGGAGAGACTGCCTTATTGGATGCATTCGGTTTAAATTATATAGTAAAACTATTGGTGGTGTCTAACCTATAAGGTGTGCCTAGGCCCTATGTGAGATATGTTTGTTTGTAGAATTTGAAGTTGGAAGTTTTATGTTTCTTGTAGCTATGTCTCTGGGAACATAATTTAAAGTTACTGCGACAAGAATAATCGAGCGACTCCGCGATGCAACATATTTTGTTCTTTTTGTATCTCAGACGGACAGTTATCGGCTTCAAAATCTTCTAAAATCTTGATTTCTCAGCTTTATTTAGTGAAATATAATAAACCAGTGTATGCAAATTACCTGTAGGTGATTGGGCTTGGAATGTGACAGAAATATACACCGAAACAGTGATTATAGTGTGTTTTTTCTTTTTTTTTTCATTGATATTGGCTTGCTGATGGACAATTAAGAAGTTATGGAAATTGGCGCGACATCGCGACGCTGTTCCAAAATTTGCCAAAATTAGGCGTAAGTGTATTGTTTTCGCATATCGGTATAGTACCAAGACACTAGTACTCAGAAAACATTGTTTTTCCTTTCCTCCTGTGTTATAAAGCAAATTTCTTGACTGACCGTTCCAAGCCAGTACCCTTTTGTCTGTCGACCATTCCAGAGTGGCATACATGTTGGTATAGTTTCAGTGATGAGTCTGTATATGTAGAATGGTTAGCTATAACACTATTTAGGGTAATGTTATGTGATTTTATGGAGATATGTGCTTTTAATTCATCATCTATTAAAATTCTCCATAGTTCTGTAGTAGCTCAAATTAAGGCAGAATGTGGACAGTCACATGGTGGGAGTTACACAGCTGCTGTGTGACAACCTTTGAGATATTTGCTCCAAACTTGGTACTGTATCCAGGAATAGAAGCTACTTTTTGAATAGTGAATATTGTAGAATGATTTGTAGTGGGACTGGTACACTTATAGGTTAGAAGACACCAAATGGTGCGAAACCGCCCAGGGTGTATGCAAAAAGTAGTCCGGTATAAAAAATAGTGCGGGTGTTTTGAGGTCACAGACACCGTTTGCTTGCAAATCTTGATCCATTACTACCCAGTTTCACTTGAGGAACATTTTGGGGTGCCTTCAACACCAGTTTTCAGCATATTTGTAGCATTTAAAAGAAAACACTGACCCTGTTGGTCACTTGATGTAAACGGAGTTTCCGTGGCCAAAAAATGTACACAATATTGGAGGATATGACAAGGTTGGATTTTTCTTTCTTAGGAGTAAGTGAACCTATTGTTTAGTTCATGCAGAACCAGTACAGACTGGCTGCAGGTCATGTACAAGTGGGTACCACAGCATCCATACGAATAGTGAAAGTAGGAGAGACTGGCCTTATTGGATGGCATTCGGTTAAATTATATAGTAAAACTATTTGGTGGTGTCTAACCTAATGTATGCTACGGGTTAGTGTTTCAGCATAGTCTGGTACTGGCCAACACGGATATATCAGATCCCATACTGGTGATGCTTTGTGTCGTGATATTTCCGTAAA
The DNA here is from genome assembly GCA_029237695.1 of Conchocele bisecta. NCBI lineage: Eukaryota > Metazoa > Mollusca > Bivalvia > Lucinida > Thyasiridae > Conchocele > Conchocele bisecta. The sequence continues at coordinate 59,618,775 of CM055265.1, read as the reverse complement.
TGACCACGATATTTGAGTTCAGTATGTGCTACACTCTCATTTGAGTGTACAGCCCGTAGTACCGATATGGACAGGTTTGGCGGGGCCAAATAGCGACCCTCGTATGTCGAGACCAGTCAAGTCCATTTTGCATTATGAGATCTGGATCTATAGTGTGCAGATTTATGGTAGTGTGGGATATACCATGTTGGATGGTATTTAATCCGCGAGGGCTGTACACTAGTTTGGTTGAATTTATGGTGTGGGAACATATATTTATGCCAACTATAACCCACGGGTGTAATGGAAAAAGCCATGGTTTTGTAATATTTATGCTGAGATGTCGAACGAGGTAGGCATATTCATTATTAAGTGCGTGGATTCGCTGGTGCGTATATAAGCGAAGTCTCGCAATGTGTTGTTGAGACACATATTTTCTGGTAGCAGAAGGATAGTACTGTATTCACCAGTGACACGGAGGATTTTGGTATGTACCTACAACATTTTATTTCAGCTGTGATTTGCCGTTGTTCGATTCCCGTTTTAGTCCGTTGTGCATCCTGTATGTCCGTCTGTGCGTATTTGTCCAGTAATTGGAGGCTCATTTCATTTTGTAGCCTCTTGAGATCGCTCCAGCGAGCCACATTGGATGTTTTGGTCCACTCGGTGAGGGCAGACCCCAGTCAGTGCATAGTACCAGGTCGTCCGAGTGTCCGTACGTCTGTCTGGCGCAGTGTGTGTAGCAGCTCTGGGTACAGGCCTGTATAGAGCAGTGTGTGATTGCTACATCGCGTTCAGCAGACAGTCACAGCCATCGATTAGTGAAGTGAAACACCATACACATATATCATATTATTATACTACCACCGAGTTGAATGTCACCCATGTGAAACTTTTCCCGGCGTCTTAGCCAACGTGATAATCGCCATTTTTATTATATCGGAACTTTACATCCGGTCTACCACTTCCGGTATTACAACCAATTGATTCACCATGGATACTTTACATCTGGTCCACCACATCCGGGTTGCTACAGTCTAGTGATACCATAGGAACTTTACATCTGGTCCACCACTTCCGGAAATAATTCTTTGCGACAGTCTACCTTTGGAACTTTACTTCCGGTACCAGCTTCCGGAACATTATCGTTATTGACTACCATGTGATGTAACCACATCCGGCTTTGACATTCAGACTTTGGAAATAAATTGCATAGGCAATACATATGTATACCTTGATAGTGTATGGTAATACTCCTATCATGGCATATCATGGCTAAGGGATTGTAGTAAGACTACATATATTGTTTATGGATTAATCCACTTGAAGTTGGATAATAGCCATATTGGTGATTAGACCTCATACTGCGGGTGAGGCAGACCTTGGGACCTTGAATACTCAGAGGTTACCACTATCTATTGAGATACGCCAGCACTGGGTTAGCTCAGATGATTGTCATTTGTCCTCCAATGTTCGTTCTGCCATGTTGTACTTGTATGTTATTTCACTTTGATTAGCGATCATCAAAGTACTTGTGCATTCATACTATTGTCCACTACAGGACCATTGAGATACTACATACTGAGTTTATTCGTCTATAGCTTTTAAGTTGCGTTAAAGTATAACAGTCGATTGGCTTACAACCTTGTAATTGAATAGTATCATGCACCATACAGTGATGTTCGCATATCAATGTATCATGTATTCCTGTGTGTTCCCCATGTAATATAGTGTACATTATAAGTGATTAAGTGACTACGTGTACTTATCTACTCTAGCCTATCCCTTACACTGCAACTGTATTGTTACCACTTTTCGTTCGTCAGATCAAGCTATACTGGCCATAACGTCATAACAAGTGAAGTATACTTGGTTCATATGATAATAGGGGGAGACAATTTGTCTCGATCATTCCTGACCTTGGTAATGACCTTGACACCTGCCTTTTAACCCTTTCAATACGACAGGCCTGTATAGTGGTATTGGCAAAACGTGTAGTTCCAGCACGTCTCATCATAATCTGCACTTTTTGCAAGTAATTTTCATATTTTTGAGAACAAAAACACCCCTTTTTCATAAATGGACTTGTCTGAAAATCATTTGCGACGTTTGGATTGCTGCAAAATTAACATATCAAAATACTTTCAGTTGCTTAGGGGTGAAATGGTTAACTAGCGCAAGTTGATGAAATGACTATGCTAACCATATGCTGGTACTCACCGAGAATAGGGGACACAGCCGACACCGGTTCCCCATTGTCTGCTGGCTCCCTACTCACTGACGCATTCGGCTGAAGGCAAAACAATGCAGTATTTATTTAATGATATTTAACGGCCTGTCAACAGCTAAGGTCATTTTAGACATGGTTCACGAGGTCGAAACCAATATTTCACCTGCTCTGATGTGGGGGTTGGGTTTGGTGGGAGAAAAAAACTGAATATTCAGATTTGTTTCCCATAACAGAGCGTCCCAATATTGGTCAGAATGTAAATTTAGGGTCACACAAAGGCCATTTAAATCACAGTGCGTTGCTGTGTACATCTCTGGCTCATGATAGTGTGCAAATATGGGGCTGTACACCTAATAATATTGAAGATACAAGCTCTTACAAAAACTTAAACCAAGGGAAACAACTATGTAAATATTAGAATTATGGGTCAAGGTAACACAAAGGTCATGTGTTTCACAGTGGGTTGCTGTGTACATCACTGGCTCATGATAGTGTGATGGCTGTAGACCTAACTAGATTGGTCAGTAAGCGAGTCTTAAGGAATACCCCCCGCAGTGGGCCCAGGTACCCTTAAAATATGTAAAAAATTCCAAGTGTGTGGGCTTGTGACCTTGACTTCGGGCTTAGCGGGAGCGGCATGAACATGAATTTGTCACAGGGTAGTAGAGGTCCATTGGAGCAATGCGTGTGTGAAATGTGAAGCAGATACGAACAAGGAAATAGAAGTTATAACCGATTTCTCAGATGTTAAGTTTTGTAAAGAGACTAAGTATGTGACCTTGACCTCGAATCAACGGGAATTTGTCACAGTATGATAGTAGAGCCTTACAGGAAGGCATACAAGAAATATTAAGAAATTTCGATGAAAGAAATAGAAGTGATAACATATTTCTCTGATGTTAAGTTTTGTAAAGAGACTAAGTATGTGACCTTGACCTTGGGATCAGCGGGGGGTTGGACGGTCGTAGATTTGTCACAGAATGATAGTACAACCTTAGAGGAATGCACAAGTGAAATATTAAGAATTTTAGATGAAGGAAATAGAAGTTATAACATATTTCTCTGATGTTAAGTTTTGTAAAGAGACTAAGTATTTGACCTTGACCTTGGGATCAGCGGGGGATGGACGGTCGTGGATTTAGCACAGCATAGTAGTAGAGCCTTACAGGAATGCATGTGTGAAATATTAAGCATTTTAGATGAAGGAAATAGAAGTTATAACATATTTCTCTGATGTTAAGTTTTGTAAAGAGACTAAGAATTTGACCTTGACCTTGGGATCAGCGGGGGTTGGACGGTCGTGGATTTGGCACAGCATGGTAGTAGAGCCTTACAGGAATGCATGTGTGAAATATTAAGCATTTTAGATGAAGGAAATAGAAGTTATAACATATTTCTCTGATGTTCAGTTTTGTAAAGAGACTAAGAATTTGACCTTGACCTTGGGATCAGCGGGGGTTGGACGGTCGTGGATTTGGCACAGCATGGTAGTAGAGCCTTACAGGAATGCATGTGTGAAATATTAAGCATTTTAGATGAAGGAAATACAAGTTATAACAATATTTCTCTGATGTTAAGTTTTGTAAAGAGACCAAGTATTTGACCTTGACCCTGAGATAAGCGGGGGTTGGACGGTCGTGGATTTGGCACAGCATGGTAGTAGAGCCTTACAGGAATGCATGTGTGAAATATTAAGCATTTTAGATGAAGGAAGTAGAAGTTATAACAATATTTCTCTGATGTTAAGTTTTGTAAAAATACTAAGTATTTGACCTTGACCTTGGGATCAGGGGGGTTGGACGGTCGTGGATTTGGCACAGCATGGTAGTAGAGCCTTACAGGAATGCATGTGTGAAATATTAAAGCATTTTAGATGAAGGAAATAGAAGTTATAACAATATTTCTCTGATGTTAAGTTTTATAAAGAGACTAAGTATTTGACCTTGAACCTGGGATCAGCGGGGGTTGGACGGTCGTGGATTTGGCACAGCATGGTAGTAGAGTGAGTGAGTGAGTGAATAGGGTTTAAGAACGTCCGCTTTTCTGACATAGAGGTACAAGCCTCAGGGAGTCTACACGCAGACGGGTCAACGGGGTCGTGTCCCGTATCCACCTGTCCGAGGGGGGTAAATCCCAACTTCAGAACTCAATATTTACAATCAAAATATATATTCAGTCCTGAAATTAGAACAACCTGATCTGGTGCCAGGCCCTCGCCACACCAGCATCATTTATCCCATCCCCTAAAAGTAATCGGATTAGCGCTAATCTTACTTTTATATATGGGGCATAGCCCGACTCATCTCTCACATACAAAAAAGCCAAAAATGTACATGAGGGCGAAATCCGGTATAGTGGGTTCCGGAAAGTATGAACCCAATAGTTAAGCCAGTTTAGTCGCCTTTTACGACAAGCAATGGCATGGTAGTAGAGTCTTACAGGAATGCATGTGTGAAATAGTAAGCATTTTAGATGAAGGAAGTAGAAGTTATAACAATATTTCTCTGATGTTAAGTTTTGTAAAAATACTAAGTATTTGACCTTGACCTTGGGATCAGGGGGGGTGGACGGTCGTGGAATATTACATAACCTATTGTTCTCCTAGCCACATATGTATCCATTTGTAAGCTCGGACGGACGCACGCATGCACGGATGGACACACGCATGTTCCTACAAATGGATACTTATGTGGCTAACCCTAACCTTTTCCTTTGTTCATCCCTATTGTTCTGTAGCCACATAAACCCATTTTTAGCCACATAAAATCAAGGAACAATAGAATATTACATAACCTATTGTTCTCCTAGCCACATATGTATCCATTTGTAAGCTCGGACGGACGGCCCACCAATAGTGAAGGGGCCATTTCCATTGTTCTAGATCAAAGTGATGGCCCCTTGTAAACAATAGAATAAGGGGCCCTACGGAATAAATCAAAGGATTCTTTTGTGTTAGGCTCCGCCCCATGGCCCCTTGTATACCCTTGGTTGCTCGGACGGACAGACGCACAGACAACCTGACTCCAGTATACCCCCCCCACAACTCGTTGCGGGGGGTATAATAATATTGAAGATACAAGCTCTTACAAAAACTTTACCCTTGTGATGGACGGACGTATGGACGGACAAGGGTAACACTAAATGCCCCGTCCACTATCATGGTGGGACATACATATTGGCAAGGTTAGCACCGGTGGTGGTGTAGCAATACATTTTCAACCAGGCATAAAAATATATGAATAAAATGTTTCAAACAAACATTAACCCTAACAATGCTGAATTAAATCTTGTCATCTGCTGTTTATGTCAAACAGTGTTTTTATTCAGAAACACACAGTATATGAAACAACAGCAGACGACAATTTTAGTTTGCCGCATTCTAAGGGTTAACAACGCGACAGTAGGTAGCAGCAAACTTTAACGCAAATGGACAGACAAACAGATGATGAGACGAACATTAACCCTTAGACCGCTACACACAACAATGTCGTCTGCTGTTGCTTTTATATCTTCCCTTCAACTTTATTTTCAATAAAAAACATGGGTTTGACAGCACTTCAGAATCATTTCCAATGGAAATGATTCTGAAGTGCTGTCAAAGCATGTATTTGATGAAAAAATGGAAAATAGAAACTAAACAGCAGACGACAAAAATTTAAGATACCGGTGTAAGGGTTAACAACATTGCACTTTGCCATACAATCTGCATATACCATCAGGGTCTTAGTTTGCAGACTAGATCTGGGTATGCCCGCAGTTTGGTCAGGCTTGGCTGCTTCCGGATACTTGTCTGCTGGTGGATGCTCGGATTGTGGACGGTCAGACGGTGGGCGGTCAGACTGTGGACGGTCAGACGGTGCGTGGTCAACTGTACGTGGTTGTGGAGTAGAAGCCGTGCTTGACTGCGACAGTATCTCACTGGGAAAAGGTTCATAGAGAATATCAGGCTCGTGTCTTTTGATATCATGTTTATCAGGCAAGGCTAGGAAACGAGTATGAATTCCTATCGTTTCCGAGTCGAGCCTGATAAACTTGATATCAAAAGACAGCATCCTGGTATTCTATTTATCAGGTAACGTTTTATGCTCGAAAATGACCACATATGACGTCGTTATCTATGGACAGAACGTGGACTTGTTTACGTTGCGTCATTACATTGACGTCATTCGGTAAAGTCACGTGACGTCATCCAACCAATGGAACGTCAGTTTTCACTTCGTTGTAACCCGGATGTTTGTATCAGGTCAACGCATGATACAACATGTTATCAGTCAGTACGTATTCGGTTAATACAGGGCAGGTTACCTGATAAATGATAAACTTGGGTCAAATCTTGACATGAGCCTTACCTGATAAACTCGATATCAAAAGATGTTTCACCTCTATATTTGTAGTACAGTGGAACCTCTCTAAACCGAACAGCTAGACAACATATGCGATATTATTTTTGATGGGTTTCTTGGCCATTTATCTCAGATGTTAATGTATGTTCATGATTGCAAAGCACGCAAAATACTTATTTCAGGAAAAGTCAGTAAATGCCAGATTTACAGTGGAACATTTATTAAAACTTTTAGAGGTTTAAACTGTAAATTCCCAGCCGGTGGGAAGATTTTCCAGGCTTAAGTCTTAGGAAAGATTCCCCCCGCCTGGAAATTCTTTCCACCCCCCCCCCATACACCACTTCACAGACACTGTCCACAAAACTTTTAATGTATTTTCATATACATTGTTGATATTGTGCTCAGGAGCATACAAAATGCACATGCTAGAACCAGTCTGTTGGTAACAGAGTACGTAATATCCCTACATGTATACCCAACTAACATAGTCATAATGTATGTCTGCTTGTGGAGAAGTATGTGAATAGGCGAGGCAGCATTTTCTATAAAAGAGCTATCCAATTTAGTATATCTATACATAGACAATATAGTGGTGGTGGGGCGGTAGAGATTCTATTTACCGGTATATGCAATAATTCCCCATTACCGTACCATAACTATTATGTATGTTGGCTGGTAGAGAGTTCTCTAGGTTAAATCTCTACCATAGCTGCATATGATTGGTATACATGTATAGCACATGGTGGGGGTGGGTCTATAAAATAACAAGAAACGAGGCAAAGCCACGAAGGCCAGGTTTTTTCCAAGCATGGACACTTGGATAACATAATTATACCCACTTTTTGTAGACTAGATGGCCATGGCCTGCATGTCGCGCCTTGGGGTGAGGCATGGACACTAAAAAAATAGATATAGTAGATGGAAAAACTTTAACGAAAAAACTTTAACCGGACACACGGACGTACGGACACACGGACGGACGTTCTTACATTAGGGTACTTATGTGGCTTATCACATGTTAAATATTAGCCACATAAAACGATTTTTAGCCACATAAAAGGATTTTTTAGGTGGCTAATTGTAACCAACCCTATCCTTTACCAAGTCCATAACCCTGTGGGGCTAGCCACATAAGTACCCTAATGTGTGCCCGGACGGACGGACGGACGGACGGACACGGACGTTCTTACTTTCAGGTAACTATGTGGCTTATCGCATGTTAAATATTAGCCACATAAAACCACTTTTAGCCACATAAAACGATATCTTAGGTGGCTAATTGTAACCAACCCTATCCTTTAACAAGTCCATAACCCTGTGGGGCTAGCCACATAAGTACCTGAATGTCTGGCGGACGACGACGGACCACGGACGGACGACGGATACGGACGAACGGACGGACGGACGGACGGACGGACGTATGCCAAAAGCCGACGATATCGCGCTTTCCGCAAGCGGGTGCAACAATGATGATAAACACCCATGTGAAGTATCAAGGTAATGGGTGAAGCAGTTGCAGAGATATAGTACACGAAATAAAACTTTAACAAATAAATTCAAAGTAATTTGACCTTGACATTGCGCACAGGGGCCGCACGGTTGGGGGTTAGAATGAAAATATGGACGATGATAAACACCCATGTGAAGTTTCAAGGTAATGGGCGAAGCTTGCAGAGATATAGTATAACGAAAAAGTTTTAACCAAAAAATTTAACCAGACGTACGTTAAAAAGTTAACGTTGAAAATGGCTAAGTCAATTACGTAGAAATAATAGGTGAAGGTAAAAAAATGGTCACATGTTGGATAGTTGTATGTGGTAGGCACCCCTTGGTTATGAAGCTGTGAAAGTTTGATGGTCCTAGGTGGTACAGTACCAAAGAAATGGACTTAAACACGAAAACTTAACATTGAAAACGCGAAAACTTAACATTGAAAATGGCTAAAAGTCGACTGCGCGGAAAAAAAAAGGGAAAAAATGGGTGAAGTTAAAAATAAAGTAACATGTTGGATAGTGATATGTGGTGGGCACCCCTTGATTATGAAGCTGTGAAAGTTTGGTGGTCCTAGGTGGTACACTACCAAAGAAATGGACTTAAACACGAAAACTTAACATTGAAAACGCGAAAACTTAACATTGAAAATGGCTAAGTCGACTGCGCGGAAAAAACAAAAAATGGGTGAAGTTAAAAAAAAAATGTAAACATGTTGATAGTGATATGTTGGTGGGCACCCCTTGATTATGAAAGCTGAAAGTTTGGTGGTCTTAGGTGGTACAGTAACAAAGAAATGGACTCAAACACGAAAAACTTAACATTGATTGTGGACGCCGCCGCCCCGCCCTGCCGACCCGCCGCCGCCCGGCCTTCGCCAATCCAATAGCCTGGATTTTTTTTCAAAAAACCTGGCTAAAAACAGCATAGCTGTGTAGAACAGCAAGCATGTGGCATGTATTGGTGGCGGGTGGGGGAGATTTTCCTAGGAAATATTCCCCCCCCTGCCACCATCTACCATATGCAGAGTGGATATGGACGTCTCTTTGTAGACAAGAACAGCCCACGATTGGGGGAGTATTTCTGATGAAATGAAATGTATGTTGGTGTAGAACAGATAGCATGTGGCATGTATTGGTGGTGGTGGGGGGGGGGGATTTTCCTAGGAAATATCCCCCCCCACCATCTACCATATGCAAAGTGGATGTGTGAATGTCTCTTTGTAGAGAAGGAGAAGAATAGCAGGTGATTGGGGGAGTATTTCTGATGAAATGAAATGAAAGTTGGTGAAGAGATAGCAGGTGGCATGTATTTGGTTGGTGGCCATTTTCCTAAGGAAAATATTCCCCCGCCACCCCACCATCTACCATAATGCATGTGGACGTGGACCCCCGTCCTCTTTTGTCTTTTAGACAAGAATAGCCCACGATTGGAGGAGTATTTCTGAAGAAACAAAATAATGTATGTTGTGTAGAACAGACAGCATGTGCCATGTATTGGTGGGGGGGGGGAGATTTTACTCCCCCAATCACCTGCTATTCTTCTCCTTCTCCAAAAAAAGAGACATTCACATCCACTTTGCATATGGTAGATGGTGGGGGGGGGGTGGGGGGATATTTCCTAGGGAAATCTCACACCCCCCCCCCCCCCTAATACATGCCAAATGCTATCCGTTTTACACAACATACATTTCATTTCATCAGAAATCCTCCCCCAATCGTGGGCTATTCTTGTCTACAAAGAGACATTCACATCCGCTATGCATATGGTAGATGGTTGGGGGGGGGATATTTCCTAGGAAAAAAAACCCCCCTCCCCCCCCCTCCCTCATATATGCCAAATGATATCTGCTCTTACACCAACATATTATTTCATCATGGGAGGGGAGGGGGGGGGTTATTCTTGTCTACAAAGAGACATTCACATCCGCTATGCATATAGGATAGATGGTTGGGGGGGGGGGATATTTCCTAGGAAAATCCCCCCCCTCCCTCAATACATGCCAAATGATATCTGCTCTACACCAACATACATTATTTCATCATGAGGGAGGGGGGTTATTCTTGTCTACAAAGAAACATTCACATCCGCTATGCATATGGTAGATGGTTGGAGGGGGGGGGGGGGGGATGGGAGATATTTCCTAGGAAAATATCACCCCCCCCCCCACCAATACATGCCACATGTTACTCTTCACCAACTTTCATTATTTCATCATGAGGGAGGGGGGTTATTCTTGTCTACAAAGAGACATTCACATCCGCTATGCATATGGTAGATGGTTGGGGGGGGGGGAATATTTCCTAGGAAAAAAAATCTCCCCCCCCACCAATACATGCCATATGCTATCTGTTCTACACCAACATACATTATTCCATCAGAAATACTCCCCCAATTGTGGGTTGTTCTTGTCTACAAAGAGACATTTCACAATCCGTTATGCATATGGTAGATGGTTAGGGGGGGGGGTGAGGGAGTATTTCCTAGGAAAATCTAGGCCCCCCCAAAATCTCCCCCCCCCCCAATACATGCCACCATGCTATCTGTTCTACACCAACATACATTATTTCATTAGAAATACTCCCCTAATCGTGGGGTTATTTCTTGTATACAAGAGACATTCACATCCACGTATGGCATATGGTAGATGGTTGGAAAGGGTGGGTGGGGGGGGGGGGAATATTTTCCTAGAAAAATCTCTTCTTAGCTCTATCAAAGAGAACATTCACATACCGCTCATGCATATTTGGTTGAGTGGTTGGAGGGGGGGGGATATTTCCTAGGATAATCCCCCCCCACCCTTAATCAATACATGCCAAATGCTATCTGTTCTACACCAACATACATTATTTCATCATGAGGGAGGGGGGTTTATTCTTGTCTACAAAGGGACATTCACATCCGCTATGCATATGGTAGATTGGGGGGGGGGTGGTTGGGGGGGGGGGGGGGGGGGGGGGGGGGGGGGGGGTTAACTGTTCTACACAAACATTTTCACTTGATCAGAAATCTTCCCCCAATCTTGTGATATTCTTTGTCTATCAGGGACTTACACTATGCATATGATAGATTGGGGTGGGGTGAGGGAGGTGAATTGTTTTTATTTTGTTTCCCCTTTCCCCTTTTATACTACCAAATGACATACATTGTGCCTATGTGCAACATGGGGTTTTTTGGTGGGAAAATAATTCTTGCTGCTTTTTAGCATTTCCAAAACCCAAACGTTTTAGGGTGAGGTGGGGAGAATTTTCCAGGGGTGGGGTTGGGAGAAGTTTCCATAGGGTCGAGGACCTGGAAAATATTCCACCCCCCCCCCCCCCCGCCCCCCCCCCCCCACGCCCCCCCCCCCCCCCCCCCCCCCCCCCCCCCCCCCGGGAGGGGAGGAATTTCGAGGAGAAATTTTCCTAGGAAATTCTTCCCCTGGGGGGGTCTATTTCCAAGGCTCGCCCCTGGAACCTGGAAATCCTTCCCCCGCGGGGGGTAAGATTTCCAGGAGGGAGAATTTCCTGTGACACCGGTACATACACGAGTTCTGGGTGCAGGAAACCCTTTATGTAGCCCGGGTGTGGGTGGACGCCCCCCAGGTACGCCTCCAGCTCTTTCTTGCCCAGGAGAATGTCCGCCACCATCTGCAGCACGCAATCATGGTCAGGCTCCACCCCATCAGGGAAGGCAACTCCGTCGGCCTTCATCAGCGTGTAGCCCAACTGCTGCATGATCTTACGGCCGCCCTGTGTGATAACATGGCAATGGAATAGTATGTAACACTTAACCATTTCACCCCTAAATAACTGGAATGGATTTATATATATGTTAATTGTGCAACCAATCCAATTGTAACAAAATGATTCTCAGACTAGTCCATTTATGAAAAGGGGGTGTTTTTGCTGTAAAAAATATGAAAATTATTTGTAAAAAGTGCAGATCCTGATGAGATGGCTCGTCACGAGCCGGCTCATCTGGATCTACACTGGTTGCCAATACCACTATACAGCAGACCTGTGGTGTTGAAAGGGTTAAATGACAGCAAGTTAAAATGCAAGTTAAACAAGAGGGCCATGATGGCCCTAATTTGCATGAACACCATGAACACCAGAAGAGAATGTGACATTGAGTTCATATGAGTTTTAAAAAAAGTGTGCTATTTTTAGATGGCGGTCATCTTGGATTAAGCGATGACTCTCATTTTATCAAATTTGAAAATGCTTCATCCAAGGATCTTAGCTTACTATGAAGTTTGGCCAGCACCGGCCATATGGTTCCTGAGAAAAAGACGTTCCAAATCTCGAATAAATGGACCTTTTGGCGGCCATCATGGATGACATAATCATCCGATTCCGATAGATATTGCACCAGAGAAATCGTCTCATCGATACCTTCAATTTGATATATGACAGGAGCATATTCGGTCAAAAATAAAATTTGACCCCAATTTGACCCCACGGGCCACGCCCATTTTTGAACCCGGGGTCACCATTTTCACAAATTTGAAAGAGCATTGTACATCGATCGTTCCTTCAAAGTTTCGTCGAAATCCGGCCAGTGGTTCATGAGGAGAATTATTTTTAAGAATTTATGCTATTTTCAGACGGCGGCCATCTTGGATTAGCGATGACCTCCATTTTAACAAATCTGAAAAGGCTCCACCTATGGACCATAACTTTTAAGTTTGGCTACCATGGGCCAAGCGGTTCATGTGAAGAAGAATTTTGAAATCTCTAATAAAAGAATGACCTTTTGACCTTTCGGCGGCCATCTTGGATGACATAATCATCCGATTTCGACAAAAAATTCACCAGAGTGATCGCCTCATTGATACCTTCGATTTGATAATAACATGACCATATTCGATCAAAAATAAAATTTGACCCCAATTTGACCCCATGGGCCACGCCCATTTTTGACCCCGGGGTCACCATTTTAACAACTTTGAAAGAGCATTGTACATCGATCATTCCTAACAAGTTGCGTCGAAATCCGGCTAGCGGTTCATGAGAAGAAGATTTTTTAAGAATTTATGCTATTTTTAGACGGTGGCCATCTTGGAATTAGCGATATGACCTCCATTTGACAAATCTGAAAAGGCTTCACCCATGGACCATAATTTTTAAGTTTGGCTACCATGGGCCAAGTGGTTCATGTGAAGAAGAATTTTGAAATCTCTAATAAAAAGAACGACCTTTTGACCTTTCGGCGGCCATCTTGGATGACATAACAATCCGATTTCGACAAAAAATGCACCAGAGTGATCGCCGCGTTGATACCTTCAATTTGATATAAAACATGACCATATTTGGTAAAAAATAAAATTTGACCCCAATTTGACCCCACGGGCCATGCCCATTTTTGACCCCGGGGTCACCATTTTAACATTTTTGAAAGAGCATTGTGCATCGATCATTCCTACCAAGTTTTGTCAAAATCCGGTTGGCGGTTCTTGAGAAGAAGATTTTTTAAGAATTTGTGCTATTTTAGACGGCGGCCATCTTGGATTACGTAATGACGTAATTTTAACAATTTTGTAATCCCCTACCTAAGGGCCATGACCAAGAAGTTTGATGACTATAGGCACAATGGTTACCGAGCAGAAGACGTTTGAAAATGTTCATGGACGACGACGGACACAGTGCGGTAACAATAGCTCACATGAGCTTCACTCAGGTGTGCTAAAAAGCCGATCAAGGCATTTGATAGTCATTTCACCTTGACCTTGGGAAAACAGGCCACACTGATTGACCATAGAATGAAACTAGACATTAAGTTTGTAACCCATAGATAAACCCCCTATCTCGACTCTAACTGGAGAAACTCTTATAAACATTTTGACTTTTCAACTTAAATGTACATGAACAGATAGATGTATGGACGGACATATGGAACCTCAAGAGCAACATAATAACCCCCCCCCCCCCCACCCCTTGCTATCACATAGGGAGCATAAATAGCTATCACATAGGGGCATAAATACGAATGATGATAAACAAATATTAATTGGACTTACACAAGTCCATAAGCTAGATATACCCCCCGAGCAGCCCCCTCCCCCAGATCCTCCGCGAGTGGTATCAATTTGTTCAGGAGACATATCTGATTGATATTAAACATGTTAACAATGAATAAGTTGGGATGAACTAGGAATCGCGGCCATTTTTCAAAATGGCCCCCGTCCAAAATTGCTTTCGTTAATAGCTCGGTCTTTCGTACACACAGAGGAATGATTTTGGT
>CM055265.1:59588172-59604007 GCA_029237695.1 Conchocele bisecta | reverse complement strand
GATTAAAATATAGGTTATATATGTTTAAAATATAGGAACGTATATATAGTGTTATTTCATTTTTACAAACATAGATTCTTGAGATATTCGATAATATATAAAACTCTATAATATTGACCACCAAACAAGCATGTTATATTTTCCATACGGGGAACGCTGAATATTACAAAGTTTTACTTATAATCCCTATATAAAAATACAGGCACACACTGTGATACAGTCATCGATAACATGTAAGTGTAAAAGAACTAAACAATTATCTTATATATAAATGGAGTGACTTCATAGAAAAGAACAAAACAAAATTCAAAGTATGCATAAATGCACCAAAACATGTGACATAACTCTTACTCTGACAATATATTCGCTGTAAAACTCGCAGATGGATAACAACTATAAACGTAAGTATTAACAAAAAACAGAAATATATAATGCGTATCACATAGCGTCGTCTTTTTTTTTACTTTACGAGAACAAACTATATTCAAATTAAGTATAAATCCATCAACACATGTGACATAACATTTTCTCTGACATATATTGGTTGTAAACACTCGCAGATCAATGACAAATATAAAGTTGAGTATTAACAACAGCAGAACGATATAATTCGTATTATGTAAAGCAAACTTTTTTTTAATTTATGTAACATATATATATATAAGGGGGGTCGGTATACGCTTCCGTAGAAATCCATGATCTATGTCTAGTCTTTTATACATAAAACAATTTTTTATTTACATAAACATATGTATCATATAACTGGTCAATACACCATACTTAGTTAGAATTTGTAAGGGGGGTCGGTATACGCTTCCGTAAGTTGTCTTGTAATTTTAGGTACAGAAGAAATACTATATTGCTTGTGTATTGATGTACATGTAAATATAATACATCCTCAATCTAAGGTAAATGTCTATTACGTTGATACATGTACGTTTATTAATCAGTCATATCATATAGATGAGACTAGATTTATGCAGGAATCCTAGAACAAAAATGTATACACGTATCGATGTGGTAAATGTTATGATATTGGGGACATGATACACTAGACTTGTTTGTCTTAAAATGAAGGACGAATAATGTTTTAAACATTGATTTTTATTTTCAAAGCACAATACGCACACACAATGAGCACATAAAATAATTGTAATTCTATTAATTGGAATGGCTTGCTAACAGAGGATAGCATGCTATAATTCCAGCACAAAAATATTTACACAATTCCCTAACATTTGATTGGCCCGTAGCAAGTCTCTGTCCAAAATTTATATCCCAGTAAACTCCCACGCCGAACTACTTTCCGTAACCGTGAGGCGCAGTTAAAATAATTTTTAAGAAAACGGAAAATAAACACATTTTCTTGATGAATTTATTTCAAATGCTGGAATTATAAGGAATGAATGGCCTTTTTGTGGAATTTATCGGGGATATAAACTTGGAAAAGTCGCGGGAATACTGGACGAGGCCTTCCGGCCTTCGTCCAGTATTCCCGCGACTTTTCCAAGTTTACACCCCGATAAATTCCACAAAAAGGCCATTCATTCTTATAATATTAAGTAACAAGATGGTACATGTAAGTTGATTTTATCTTGTACGCCTAATGTCAACGGGGGTATAATTTGACAGCTATGCAAACCGATTGTTTACTATATAGCTATGCCGCTAGTAGGAATGTACTATTATTTACTATATCTGTGGCGTATGTAACATACATGTGATGCACACGTCAGTCTCTGGGCAAAACTGTTAAATAATGTGACTTATTCTCATTTTTATGGATAAAAATATTTGGGATATACGGGGTATATTTGAGATGCAGATATGATGATGTACAACGAGAACACTTTCAGTAGGATTGCAGTAGCATACATTTAGAGGAGTCACGTGAGAGGAGACTGGCGTGGGAAACTTGATACCAGAGTCCGTTAGATTTAGTCGTAGAGTACAGTTGATTCACTCAATTAAAATAATTACAATTTACTAGGTGTTGTCTTAATACAGAACCCATCATGTAACCGCTTCACTCATTGACTTGAAACTTCAAATGCATATGCATGTTTACCATCCTCCAAATATTCATTGTGCGCAATACCTGGATACTTCAGCAACCCGACGGTAGTTTCCATGGAATTGTTTAGGGCTTTTCCATTTTTATCCCGGGGTGGGGGGGGGGGGATGGTATTTTTTAAAACAGCATGGTGGTGGTCGTATTAATTTATTTATTTTTCTACTGGGTGGGGTCTACGTCATTTAAAATATCTATAGGTAGGGGTATTTTTTTATCCTTTCTGGTGGTGGGGGGTTAAGTTCCCTATGATGTTGGTGGGTGGCTATCAGTTATTAAAGTGGGTGTCGGTGTATCAATTTAGAAGTCTCCGTAAAAAAACACCGACATTGAATGTTCACTGGTCAACGTTTAGCAAAAGTTATTAAGAGTTGTCGTTCTTGCAATCCAGCGCGTTCGGCCTAGTTCGATTGGCTGTCCGACATCTCGACCCCAAGACATCTCGTACACGAGTGTTCGTCGGTCTCCGCGTAAACAACAAGTTCGCATAGCGAAAGCGTTGTTTACGCGGAATCGACGAACACGAGTGTATTATCTCACGCTATTCAATCCTGAACGATTAATTATCCTATTTATTACATTTCTACTACTTAATTTCCTTATTTTTAATAATATTTGTGTTTTATTGAAGAAACTATGTGCTGTGAATGCATCTAACTTTAACATCTTAATTGTTAACTTCCAAAGCATACGTAATAAGAAAATGGAACTTTACCATATTATATCAAGCCTGGAACCTGATGTCATACTTGGAAATGAAACGCACTTGGAACCTTCTTTTAATGATGCGGAACTATTCCCACACAACATACCTAATGAACATACCTATAAAGTTTTCAGAAAAGATAGGAATTCTCCTGTTAAGAAAGGAGGTGGCGGTGTAATTATCTTGGTGAAACCCACATATGACTGTGAGGAATGCCTAGATCTTAATGTTGACTGCGAACTGACATGGGTTAAGGTCACTACGGACAAGAAGAAAGAAGTACTAGTCGGAGCATATTATCGCGAACTGAGATCATCACTCCATGCACTTGACCAGCTGAACAACTCGTTTTCTAAAATCACGAACAATACTAAATACAACAAGAGGCCCAAATGGGCCTGTATCGCTCACCTAAAATCCTCCATAGTGGTCATCTTGATTTCACAAAGACTCTTCACTTACAACTTCAAATGTTCCACAGAATTTGTTGGTACCTTCTGATCTAACATATATTGCGAATGTGCATGTGATTTACTGCTATACCTTCGATTTGATATATAAAATGATCATATTTGGTCAAAAATAAAATTTGACCCCTATTTGACCCCTCGGGCCATGACCATTTTTGACCCAAAGGCCACCATATGAACAAATCAGAATCAGCGTTAACTATCGATCATTCATACAAAGTTTCGTCGAAATCGGCCTGGCGGTTTGTGAGAGGAAGATTTGACAATTTGACCTACTTTTCAACGGTGAACATCTTGGATTTGGTGATGACCTCCATTTTAACAAAAATGAACAGGCTTCACCAACAAACCATTTCAGTTAAGTTAAGTTTGGTCAATATCGGCCAAGCAGTTCACAAGAAGAAGTCCTTCAAAATCTTTAGTAAAAGAACAACCTTTTGACCTGTCGGTGGCCATCTTGGATGACGTAATCATCTGATTTTGGCAAAACATGCTCCAGAGTGATCGTCTCGTCGATACCTTGGATTGGATATATTATATGACCATATTCGGTCAAAAATATAATTTGACCCCTAGTTGACCCCTCGGGCCATGCCCATTTTTGACCCAGGTGCCACCATATGAACAAATCTGAAACAGCGTTAAATATCAATCATTCACACCAAGTTTCGTCGAAATCAGCCTGGAGGTTTGTGAGAAGATTTTTTTGACAATTGACTACTTTTAAACGGCGGACATCTTGGATTTGGTGATGACCTCCATTTTAACAAAAATGGACAGGCTTCACCCACAGACCATTACAGTTAAGTTTGGCCAATATCGGCCAAGCAGTTCACAAGAAGAATACGTTTGAAATCTTTAGTAAAAGAACAACTTTTTGACCTTTCGGTGGCCATCCTGGATGACAAAATCATCTGATTTAGACAAAAAATGCTCCAGAGTGATCGACTAGTCGATATCTTCGATTTGATATATTATACGACTATATTCGGGCAAAAATATAATTTGACCCCTAGTTGACCCCTCGGGCCACGCCCATTTTTGACCCAGGGGCCACCATATTAACAAATCTGAAACAGCGTTAACTATCAATCATTCACACCAAGTTTCGTCGAAATTGGCCTGGCGGTTCGTGAGAAGAACATTTTTTAAGAATTTGACCTACTTCTCAACGGCGGCCATCTTGGATTTGGTGATGACCTCCATTTTAACAAAAATGAACAGACTTCAACCACAGACCATTACAGTTAAGTTTGGCCAATATCGGCCAAGCAGTTTACAAGAAAAAGACGTTTGAAATCTTTAGTAAAAGAATGACCATTTGAACTATCGGTGGCCATCTTGGATGACGTAATCATATGATTTAGACAAAAAATGTTCCAGAGTGATTGTCTCGTCAATACCTTCGATTTGATATATTACATGACTATATTCGGTTAAAAATAAAATTTGACCCCTATTTGACCCCTCGGGCGACGCCCATTTTTGACCCACGGGCCACCATATGAACAAATCTGAAACAGCGCTAACTATCGATCATTCATACCAAGTATCGTCGAAATTGGCCTGGCGGTTCGTGAGAAGAAGATTTTTTAAGAATTTGACCTACTTTTCCATGGCGGCCATCTTGGATTGTCGATGACCTCCATTTTAATAAATCTGAAATGGCATCACCCATATATCATCCCTGTGAAGTTTAACCAATATCGGCTCAGCAGTTCGGGAGAAGAAGATGATTGAAAATGTTCATGGACGGACGGACGGACGACAGACGACGGACACTTTGCCATAACAATAGCTCACATGAGCTTTGCTCAGGTGAGCTAAAAACTGTATCATTACACTTGGTGGCGATTTTCATCTTGGTGATATTGACTGGGGAAGCGTATCAACATCAGTCGGTGCGAAAGATAAAGCGCATTGTGACAGTCTTTGCTCCATAGCTCGCAATCACCTCCTCGAGCAGATAAACTCTACTCCCACGTGCCAAGGCAGAATCCTCAATTTATTGTTTACTTCTCACCCGAACACCATTCAAAAACATTACACAGTCATGTCCTCCGATTGGTATGAGTGATCACGATATGTTGTTTGTAAGCACTTCTTTGTCATCTGCTCCACGTAAACGTGTAAGACGGACTGTGTTTAACTATAAAAAAACTAACTGGGACCACATCAAGTCGGACTTGTACTCCTTTCGTGATAAGTTACTATCTCCCAATCGCTCTCCAGATGTTGAATCAACCTGGGAGGATTTTAAGTCCACCATTATCTCTGCTATGAATAAACGCATTCCGACGAAATGTCTTCGTTCGAAAGCTGATCTTCCTTGGATGACGAATGAAATCAGAAAACTCATAAATAAACGTAATAAACTGTATACTAAACTACGTAGAATAGTATGTACTGACTCTACAACCTTAAATGATACTTACATAATATAAAGAAAGAAATCAAATACAAACTACGGAAATCATACCACATGTACTTGAATGATATGTTGGATCCTGATAAGGACCAGAACTCCAAGAACTTTTGGAAATATATTAAGAGCAGGAAACAAGACTCCGCAGGAATAAGCACACTGAAATCCAACGGCAATATAGCTGACACAGCCCAAACAAAAGCTGACATGTTGAATGAACAATTTACTTCTGTTTTTACAAAAGAAAACATGGGATCTTCTCCATTTAAGTCTATGTCGACTATTACCGTCACACTTAAAGGCGTCATTAATAGTATCAACCGCTTGAACGAGAAGAAAGCAACTGGTACAGATAAGATACCAATCATTATATTCAAGAGGAACTGTGATGTCGTTGCATCCATACTACAACATATATGAAGTTTGGCCATCGGCCATGTGGTTTCTGAGAAAAAGACGTTCAAAATCTTGAATAAATGACCTTTTGGCGGCCATCATGGATGACATAATCATCCGATTCCGACAAAAATTGCACCAGAGCAATCGCCTCATCGATACCTTCAATTTAGTTTAAACAATATTTTATTTCATATATAGCAGGTTACATATATACAAGACAAGTGATAAAAGGATTAGAAAACAAGCTTCGTAAAAGCTTATGTGAATTCTTCTCCTTAACCTTCAATTTGATATATGACATTAGCATATTCGGTCAAAAATAAAATTTGACCCCACGGGCCACGCCCATTTTTGACCCTGGGGTCACCATTTTCACAAATTTGAAAGAGCATTGTATATCAATCATTCCTACCAAGTTTCATCGAAATCCGGACAGCGGTTCATGAGAAGAAGATTTAAGAATTTGTGCTATTTTTAGACGGCGGCCATCTTGGATTAGCGACGACCTCCATTTTAACAAATCTGAAAAGGCTTCACCCATGGACCATAACTTTTAAGTTTGGCCACCATGGGCCAAGCGGTTCATGTGAAGAAGAATTTTGAAATCTCTAATAAAAGAACAACCTTTTGACCTTTCGGCGGCCATCTTGGAGGACATAACCATCCGAATTCGACAAAAAATGCACCAGAGTGATCGCCTCATTGATACATTCGATTTGATATATAACATGACCATATTCGGTCAAAAATAAAATTTGACCCCACCGGGCCATGCCCATTTTTGACCCGGGGTGGGTAACCATTTTAACAACTTTGAAAGAGCATTGTACATCGATCATTCCTACCAAGTTTCGTCGAAATCCAGCTAGCGGTTCATGAGAAGAATTTTTTTAAGAATTTATGCTATTTTTAGACGGCGGCCATCTTGGAATAGCGATGACCTCCATTTTAACAAATCTGAAAAGGCTTCACCCATGGACCATAACTCTTACGTTTGGCTACCATGGGCCAAGCGGTTCATGTGAAGAAGAATTTTGATATCTGTAATAAAAGAACGACCTTTTGACCTTTCGGCGGCCATCTTGGATGACCTAACCATCCGATTTCGACAAAAAATGCACCAGAGTGATCGCCTCGTTGATACCTTCAATTTGATATATGACAAAACCATATTCGGTCAAAAATAAAATTTGACCCCAATTTGACCCCACGGGCCACGCCCATTTTTGACCCCAGGGTCACCATTTTAACAACTTTGAAAGAGCATTGGACATCAATCAGTCCTACCAAGTTTTGTCGAAATCCGGTCGGCGCATCTTGAGAAGATTTTTGAAGAATTTGTGCTATTTTTAGACGGCGGCCATCTTGGATTACGTAATGATGTAATTTTAACAATTTTATAATCCCCCTACCTAACGACCATGACCATGAAGTTTGGTGACTATAGGCCCAATGGTTACCAAGGAGAAGAACGGATGACGACGACGACGGACGACGGACGACGGACACATTGCGGTAACAATAGCTCACATGAGCTTCGGTCAGGTGAGCTAAAAAGATGACCGTTCAAAACCGGCTAATTATCGTCCTGTTTCCTTGACTGCCGTCGCATCTAAAATGCTTGAACATATCGTTGTCTCGCAAGTAATGTCACACTTGGACTCTCAGAATATACTGCATGATAACCAACATGGATTCGCCAAAAACGTTCATGTGAAATCGCAACTACTTCTCACAACGGACGATCTCTCTAAACACATTGATACTGGTAATCAGGTCGACTTGGCTATTTTAGACTTCTCTAAGGCTTTTGATAAAGTCTTGCATCAACGTCTATCTTCCAAAATCGATTTTTACGGAATACGTAATAACACTAGACAGTGGATTGACTCGTTCTTATCAGGTCGGAGCCAGAAAGTCGTGGTTCAGGATGCGACTTCCGCTTCTTCACAAGTCACGTCTGGGGTGCCGCAGAGGACAGTCCTCGGACCCTGTTTGTTTCTACTGTACATCAATGACATAGCCAACAGTATTTCCTCAACAGTCCGTCTTTTCGCTGACGACTGTGTATTATATCGTCCAATTATCACTCCAGAAGATCAACGGTTACTGCAGGATGACCTGAATGACAGTAATCGCTTAGTAGAGTGGAGTAACTCGTGGCAGATGGAATTTAATGTTAAACAAGAGCTGTAGGAGAACAGCATAGCTCGACTACGAGGGTTGTCGATGTACACATAGCTTGACAAAGAAGGTTGCTGCGGCCTGCATAAAAACCTTAACCAAGGTTGACTAAAAACATTAACCAAGGGAAATTAAGTAAGTAATTCAAGGCTAAATGTAGGTCAATGTCAGATATAGGTCCAGGGGTTATTGATGTACATCACTAGGAGATTAAAGTTTTCCAAGTATGGTTGCTGTAGGCCCAGGAGTATTCTATATACAAGCTTGAGTAAAAACCGTAACCAAGGGGAGATAACTAAGTAATCCAAGGATAAAAGTAGGTCAAGGTCAAATATAGGTCAGGGTTTATTGATGTACATCACTAGGAGATGAAGTTGTCCAAGTATGGTTGATGTAGGCCCAGAAGTATTCCATATACAAGCTTGACTATAAAACTTAAGCAAGTAATTCAAGGTTAAATGTAGGTGAAGGTAAAATAAAGGTCAGGAGTTATTGATGTACATCCCTATGAGAAAAAGTTATCCATGTATGGTGTCTGTATGCACAATAGTATTCCATCTACAAGTTTGACTAAAAATTAAACCTTAACCAAGGTTGAGTAAAAACCTTAACCAAGGGGAATTAAGTAAGTAATCTAAGGTTAAATGTAGGTCAAGGTCAAATATAGGTCAGGGGTTGTTGATGTACATCACTAGGAGATGTCGTTGTCCAAGTATGGTTGGTGTAGGGCCATGAGTATTCCATCTACAAGCTTGACTAAAAACCTTAACCAAAGAGAATTAAGTAAGTAATTCAAGAGGAAATGTAGGTCAAGGTCAAATATAGATCAGGGGTTATTGATGTACATCACTATGAGAAAATGTTGTCCAAGTATGGTGTCTGTATGCACAATAGTATTCCATGTAAAAGCTGGAGTAAAAAGCTTAACCAAGGTCGAGTGAAAACCTTAACCAAGGGGAATTAAGTAAGTAATTCAAGGTTAAATGTAGGTCAAGGTCAAATATAGGTCGGGGTTGTTGATGTACATCACTAGGAGAAGAAGTTGTCCAAGCATGGTTGGTGTAGGGCCAGGAGTATTCCATGTACAAGCTTGACTAAAAATGTTAACCAAGGGGAATTAAGTAAGTAATTCAAGAGGAAATGTAGGTCAAGGTCAAATATAGATCAGGGGTTGTTGATGTACATCACTAGGAGATGAAGTTGTCCAAGTATGGTGGTTGTAGGGCCAGTAGTATTGCATATACAAGCTTGACTAAAAACCATAACCAAGGTTGACTAAAAACCTTAACCAAGGGGAATTAACCAAGTAATTCAAGAGGAAATGTAGGTCAAGGTCAAATATAGATCAGGGGTTATTGATGTACATCACTAGGAGATGAAGTTGTCCAAGTATGGTGGGTGTAGGGCCATTAGTATTCCATATACAAACTTGACTAAAAACCTTAACCAAGGCGTGACGGTGACGCCGGGGTGACAACATAAGCTCTACTTATTCTTCGAATAGTCGAGCTAAAAATGTGCCATTATGAACTTTTCAAACTCTTCAAATAAACAAGAGGGCCATGATGGCCCTAATTCGCTCACCTGACTCCATGAACACCAGAGGAGAATGTGACATTGAGTTAATGTGTTTTAAAAAAAATTGTGCTATTTTTAGATGACGGTCATCTTGGATTAAGCGATGACTCATTTATCAAATCTGAAAATGCTTCACCCAAGAATCTTAACTTCCAATGAAGTTTGGCCAGCATCGGCCAAGTGATTCCTGAGAAATAGACGTTCAAAATCTCGAATAAATGGACCTTTTGGCCGCCATCATGGATGTCATAATCATCCGATTCCGACAAATATTGCACCAGAGAGATTGCCTCATTGACACCTTCGATTTGATATATAACATGACTGTATATATATTCGGTCAAAAATAAAATTTGACCCCAACTTGACCCCTACCAAGTTTCGTCGAAATCCGGCTAGCGGTTATGAGAAGAAGATTTTTTAAGAATTTATGCTATTTTTAGACGGCGGCCATCTTGGATTAGCGATGACCTCCATTTTAACAAATCTGAAAAGGCTTCACCCATGGACCATAATTTTTAAGTTTGGCTACCATGGGCCAAGCGGTTCATGTGAAGAAGAATTTTGAAATCTCTAATAAAAGAACGACCTTTTGACATTTCGGCGGCCATCTTGGATGACATAACAATCTGATTTTCGACAAAAAATGTATCAGAGTGATCGCCTCATTGATACCTTCGATTTGATATAGAACATGATCATATTCGGTCAAAAATAAAATTTGACCACAATTTGACCCCACGGGCCACGCTCATTTTTGACCCCGGGGTCACCATTTTAACAACTTCGCAAAGAGCATTGTACATCGATCATTCCATTCTACCAGGTTCGTCGAAATCCGGCTAGCGGTTCATCAGAAGAAAGAAGTTTATGCTATTTTTAGACGGCGGCCAGCTTGGATTAGCGATGACCTCCATTTTAACAAATCTGAAAAGGCTTCACCCATGGACCATAACTCTTACGTTTGGCTACCATGGGCCAAGCGGTTCATGTGAAGAAGAATTTTGATATCTGTAATAAAAGAACGACCTTTTGACCTTTCGGCGGCCATCTTGGATGACCTAACCATCCGATTTCGACAAAAAATGCACCAGAGTGATCGCCTCGTTGATACCTTCAATTTGATATATGACAAAACCATATTCGGTCAAAAATAAAATTTGACCCCAATTTGACCCCACGGGCCACGCCCATTTTTGACCCCAGGGTCACCATTTTAACAACTTTGAAAGAGCATTGGACATCAATCAGTCCTACCAAGTTTTGTCGAAATCCGGTCGGCGCATCTTGAGAAGATTTTTGAAGAATTTGTGCTATTTTTAGACGGCGGCCATCTTGGATTACGTAATGATGTAATTTTAACAATTTTATAATCCCCCTACCTAACGACCATGACCATGAAGTTTGGTGACTATAGGCCCAATGGTTACCAAGGAGAAGAACGGATGACGACGACGACGGACGACGGACGACGGACACATTGCGGTAACAATAGCTCACATGAGCTTCGGTCAGGTGAGCTAAAAAGATGACCGTTCAAAACCGGCTAATTATCGTCCTGTTTCCTTGACTGCCGTCGCATCTAAAATGCTTGAACATATCGTTGTCTCGCAAGTAATGTCACACTTGGACTCTCAGAATATACTGCATGATAACCAACATGGATTTCGCCAAAAACGTTCATGTGAATCGCAACTACTTCTCACAACGGACGATCTCTCTAAACACATTGATACTGGTAATCAGGTCGACTTGGCTATTTTAGACTTCTCTAAGGCTTTTGATAAAGTCTTGCATCAACGTCTATCTTCCAAAATCGATTTTTACGGAATACGTAATAACACTAGACAGTGGATTGACTCGTTCTTATCAGGTCGGAGCCAGAAAGTCGTGGTTCAGGATGCGACTTCCGCTTCTTCACAAGTCACGTCTGGGGTGCCGCAGGGGACAGTCCTCGGACCCTGTTTGTTTCTACTGTACATCAATGACATAGCCAACAGTATTTCCTCAACAGTCCGTCTTTTCGCTGACGACTGTGTATTATATCGTCCAATTATCACTCCAGAAGATCAACGGTTACTGCAGGATGACCTGAATGACAGAATCGCTTAGTAGAGTGGAGTAACTCGTGGCAGATGGAATTTAATGTTAAACAAGAGCTGTAGGAGAACAGCATAGCTCGACTACGAGGGTTGTCGATGTACACATAGCTTGACAAAGAAGGTTGCTGCGGCCTGCATAAAAACCTTAACCAAGGTTGACTAAAAACATTAACCAAGGGAAATTAAGTAAGTAATTCAAGGCTAAATGTAGGTCAATGTCAGATATAGGTCAGGGGTTATTGATGTACATCACTAGGAGATAAAGTTTTCCAAGTATGGTTGCTGTAGGCCCAGGAGTATTCTATATACAAGCTTGAGTAAAAACCGTAACCAAGGGGAGATAACTAAGTAATCCAAGGATAAAAGTAGGTCAAGGTCAAATATAGGTCAGGGTTTATTGATGTACATCACTAGGAGATGAAGTTGTCCAAGTATGGTTGATGTAGGCCCAGAAGTATTCCATATACAAGCTTGACTATAAAACTTAAGCAAGTAATTCAAGGTTAAATGTAGGTGAAGGTAAAATAAAGGTCAGGAGTTATTGATGTACATCCCTATGAGAAAAAGTTATCCATGTATGGTGTCTGTATGCACAATAGTATTCCATCTACAAGTTTGACTAAAAACCTTAACCAAGGTTGAGTAAAAACCTTAACCAAGGGGAATTAAGTAAGTAATCTAAGGTTAAATGTAGGTCAAGGTCAAATAGGTCAGGTGGGGTTGTTGATGTACATCACTAGGAGATGTCGTTGTCCAAGTATGGTTGGTGTAGGGCCATGAGTATTCCATCTACAAGCTTGACTAAAAACCTTAACCAAAGAGAATTAAGTAAGTAATTCAAGAGGAAATGTAGGTCAAGGTCAAATATAGATCAGGGGTTATTGATGTACATCACTATGAGAAAATGTTGTCCAAGTATGGTGTCTGTATGCACAATAGTATTCCATGTAAAAGCTGGAGTAAAAAGCTTAACCAAGGTCGAGTGAAAACCTTAACCAAGGGGAATTAAGTAAGTAATTCAAGGTTAAATGTAGGTCAAGGTCAAATATAGGTCGGGGTTGTTGATGTACATCACTAGGAGAAGAAGTTGTCCAAGCATGGTGGTGTAGGGTGGCCAGGAGTATTCCATGTACAAGCTTGACTAAAAATGTTAACCAAGGGGAATTAAGTAAGTAATTCAAGAGGAAATGTAGTCAAGGTCAAATATAGATCAGGGTTGTTGATGTACATCACTAGGAGTGAAGTTGTCCAAGTATGGTGGTTGTAGGCCAGTAGTATTGCATATACAAGCTTGACTAAAAACCATAACCAAGGTTGACTAAAAACCTTAACCAAGGGGAATTAACCAAGTAATTCAAGAGGAAATGTAGGTCAAGGTCAAATATAGATCAGGGGTTATTGATGTACATCACTAGGAGATGAAGTTGTCCAAGTATGGGTGGGTGTAGGGCCATTAGTATTCCATATACAAACTTGACTAAAAAACCTTAACCAAGGCGTGACGGTGACGCCGGGGTGACAACATAAGCTCTACTTATTCTTCGAATAGTCGAGCTAAAAATGTGCCATTATGAACTTTCAAACTCTTCAAATAAACAAGAGGGCCATGATGGCCCTAATTCGCTCACCTGACTCCATGAACACCAGAGAATGTGACATTGAGTTAATGTGTTTTAAAAAAATTGTGCTATTTTTAGATGACGGTCATCTTGGATTAAGCGATGACTCATTTATCAAATCTGAAAATGCTTCACAGAATCTTAACTTCCAATGAAGTTTGGCCAGCATCGGCCAAGTGATTCCTGAGAAATAGACGTTCAAAATCTCGAATAAATGGACCTTTTGGCCGCCATCATGGATGTCATAATCATCCGATTCCGACAAATATTGCACCAGAGAGATTGCCTCATTGACACCTTCGATTTGATATATAACATGACTGTATATATATTCGGTCAAAAATAAAATTTGACCCCAACTTGACCCCTACCAAGTTTCGTCGAAATCCGGCTAGCGGTTATGAGAAGAAGATTTTTTAAGAATTTATGCTATTTTTAGACGGCGGCCATCTTGGATTAGCGATGACCTCCATTTTAACAAATCTGAAAAGCTGTTCACCCATGGACCATAATTTTTAAGTTTGGCTACCATGGGCCAAGCGGTTCATGTGAAGAAGAATTTTGAAATCTCTAATAAAAGAACGACCTTTTGACATTTCGGCGGCCATCTTGGATGACATAACAATCTGATTTTCGACAAAAAATGTATCAGAGTGATCGCCTCATTGATACCTTCGATTTGATATAGAACATGATCATATTCGGTCAAAAATAAAATTTAAAATTTTTGACCACAATTTGACCCCACGGGCCACGCTCATTTTTGACCCCGGGGTCACCATTTTAACAACTTCGAAAGAGCATTGTACATCGATCATTCCTACCAGGTTTCGTCGAAATCCGGCTAGCGGTTCATCAGAAGAAAGAATTTATGCTATTTTTAGACGGCGGCCAGCTTGGATTAGCGATGACCTCCATTTTAACAAATCTGAAAAGGCTTCACCCATGGACCATAACTCTTACGTTTGGCTACCATGGGCCAAGCGGTTCATGTGAAGAAGAATTTTGATATCTGTAATAAAAGAACGACCTTTTGACCTTTCGGCGGCCATCTTGGATGACCTAACCATCCGATTTCGACAAAAAATGCACCAGAGTGATCGCCTCGTTGATACCTTCAATTTGATATATGACAAAACCATATTCGGTCAAAAATAAAATTTGACCCCAATTTGACCCCACGGGCCACGCCCTTTTTTGACCCCAGGTCACCATTTTAACAACTTTGAAAGAGCATTGGACATCAATCAGTCCTACCAAGTTTTGTCGAAATCCGGTCGGGCGCATCTTGAGAAGAATTTTTGAAGAATTTGTGCTATTTTTAGACGGCGGCCCATCTTGGATTACGTAATGATGTAATTTTAACAATTTTATAATCCCCCTACCTAACGACCATGACCATGAAGTTTGGTGACTATAGCCCAATGGTTACCAAGGAGAAGAACGGATGACGACGACGACGGACGACGGACGACGGACACATTGCGGTAACAATAGCTCACATGAGCTTCGGTCAGGTGAGCTAAAAAGATGACCGTTCAAAACCGGCTAATTATCGTCCTGTTTCCTTGACTGCCGTCGCATCTAAAATGCTTGAACATATCGTTGTCTCGCAAGTAATAAGTCACACTTGGACTCTCAGAATATACTGCATGATAACCAACATGGATTTCGCCAAAAACGTTCATGTGAATCGCAACTACTTCTCACAACGGACGATCTCTCTAAACACATTGATACTGGTAATCAGGTCGACTTGGCTATTTTAGACTTCTCTAAGGCTTTTGATAAAGTCTTGCATCAACGTCTATCTCCAAAATCGATTTTACGGAATACGTAATAACACTAGACAGTGGATTGACTCGTTCTTATCAGGTCGGAGCCAGAAAGTCGTGGTTCAGGATGCGACTTCCGCTTCTTCACAAGTCACGTCTGGGGTGCCGCAGGGGACAGTCCTCGGACCCTGTTTGTTTCTACTGTACATCAATGACATAGCCAACAGTATTTCCTCAACAGTCCGTCTTTTCGCTGACGACTGTGTATTATATCGTCCAATTATCACTCCAGAAGATCAACGGTTACTGCAGGATGACCTGAATGACAGAATCGCTTAGTAGAGTGGAGTAACTCGTGGCAGATGGAATTTAATGTTAAACAAGAGTCTGTAGGAGAACAGCATAGCTCGACTACGAGGGTTGTCGATGTACACATAGCTTGACAAAGAAGGTTGCTGCGGCCTGCATAAAAACCTTAACCAAGGTTGACTAAAAACATTAACCAA